>JBBPBX010034404.1:0-24669 GCA_038048925.1 Garcialebias charrua
AGAGGGTGTGGTGATCCAAGGGTCCCACACCGTTGACGCTGTACTGTCCTGTGGGACAGGTAATTCGGCAAACAGCCAAGCTTTCAGTGAAGTCTTGGTTCAAGGACATCTGAGCCCACAAGGTGACAGTCTACAACACTCTGACAGTCACTTGGACTTCATTGTTACTGATTTTGAGGACCCCTCCTTAAACAAAAGGGGGGCAGACTCACACTTCCTACCACAGGTAGAGGACGGTGTAGAGGTCCAAGGATCACGCACAGAGAACGCTGTGCTGTCCTCTGGGACAGGTAATTCAGTTATCAGCCAAGCTTTCGATGAAACCTTGGTTCAAGAGCATTTGAATCTAGAACTACTCAGAGATGACATACAGTATTTTCTGGTGTATAGGTCGCACCTGTGTATAGGTCGCATTGTCCAATTATCACCAATAGATTGGAAAAATCCCTAGATAGGTCGCACTGGTGTATAGGTCGCACCTACGTTTAGCTCTGCTGCAAATGTCTGCCACAGGAGCGCACAGCAAGGCTTTTAAGAAGATTAACACTTAAAAACAATTATTTGTTTGATAAAAATTATAGCAAATATATGTCTGAGCTGAACTTTTCCTTAATAAATGAACGTAATTGTGAAATGAGCTGGATTTAAAAATTTGTTTCACCGAAAGTGATAACAAGCCATATATAGGTCGCACCTGTGTATAGGTCGCAGGCCTTGAAAAAAACCATAAAAAGGTGCGACCTATACACCGGAAAATACGGTAGTTCTTACAGACTCAAAGGGCACCTCTTCATTAGGAGAGTCCACGAAGCGGACCGTGCCAGGAGAAGCTGTCTGTCCCTCCGACACACACGCGGCTGGATACGTGCTGGACTCGTGGGGTCAGTGGCAGCCCATGTGTCTGACCGTCTTAAGTGTCGAGGACGTGGAGGATTTGTGGATTATTGGAATATTGGTAGCAACTGCTCTGTTTTTTGGCGTAAGCGGAGTTGTCTGTTACTGGAAGCTGAGGGAGGCTTCGGCAGCTATCAGCGCGCTGTCGACACTACCTGATCAGCAAAATTCTCTGAACCGGGCCGTGAGCTCCTCATCCCAGCTGTTGTATGAGCTCAATCGCTCGCTTGGAGCGGTGGTGGACCACCGCGGACCTGCAGGGCGCTTTGGGACTTGTTTACAGCCACCCCGGATCAATCAAGGGACAGATGGGGGTTCATAGAGCGGGACCACATATTATTTGGATTTTTTTGGCCATGAAACAGCACCACAGACTTGATGGCGGCAGTGGAAAAGAACACTGTGGTCTATTGGATAACAAACAAGACTATTATCTGGCTTCTGCACATGTCCTTGAAAAAGAAGGCTGTCGGAAGCCATTCTCCTGGGAGTGTGGAGCTGAAGAGACCTGCTGCCCCCCCCCCCCAGAGATTTCTGTGCAGCCTCAGATAACGCCCAGCTGCACATCTGCTGAACTTGTGTTTGTCTGAAGTTACTCACAGACTCTATCTCCTTGCCTGCCGTCTCTCAATTTGTTATTGTAACTAAATGTGCTTTTTGATATGGTTTTTACTGGATCACGCGGTGTCTTGAAGACAAAACGTGATTCATCTTTTTTTAATATCAACGCTGTAAAACCCCGTGTCTTTGCCTGTTTTCCTGCCTTTGACCTTCATCTGGGGACAGATGAGAGCGGCCGCGCTATAAGCATATCATGTGTTGATAAACATGTCATGTGTTTT
This sequence comes from Garcialebias charrua, assembly GCA_038048925.1. Classification (NCBI taxonomy): domain Eukaryota; kingdom Metazoa; phylum Chordata; class Actinopteri; order Cyprinodontiformes; family Rivulidae; genus Garcialebias; species Garcialebias charrua. Next base: position 1,737 of record JBBPBX010034404.1, read on the forward strand.
GTTGAGCAGCAGCTTTTTGCACTCATTCTCTCTCCTGGATGACTGTAACTACATATTTACGCTGTATCGGTGAAAATTGATGCAATGTTAATAAACCTATCTTGTATCTTGTATCTTCATTCATGAAGTGGGATGACATACATCACAACGACAGAGACACGCCTGCGACGGCGCCGACAGTTGTGACACACCTGCATTACGCAGAAAGAGGTAAACGTACAGAGGTACGTTGGCCGAGACCTATAAGGTTCCTGTACAAGGTTCCCCATAAACTGCGCGAACAGCTTAAACTAAACAATGGCATCCTAACTCGTGCCCATGGACGGACGTCCACACCCGTGCGCGTGGTCCCTCATGACCACAGGGGGGTGATGTTAGGTCATGCCCATGTCAAGGACAAAGATTTCAATAACCCCACAAACGACAAAGATCTCGCAAACTCACAGACTTCATGGGAAAACAAGGTCGTCCAAGCACAGGATAGTAAATAAACTAAACAGTTTAAACTATACTAGTTGCGAAAAGAAACCGTTCCAACTAGAACTTAGAAACGCTAAGCATAAAACCCACAACAAAAACTAACCTTAACAACCGTTTAAATCTGCAGGATTTAATTGACATCGGTTATAAAGCTAAGAACTGTTTTTCTTGTGTGTGACACGTTGGAATCTGACGACCAGAGTGAGTTTGACGTAGTGAAACGTTGTTTTTTAGTTGCTTAATTGCTACTTTTGTGTTATTGAAGTTGTTATTGTTTTCTGAACACTCCCAGCCAAAAGAGGTTTTGATTGTTGATTAGTTGAAGACTTAAATGGATTTTAACTATGCCAACATGCTGTTCATTTTGTTAAAGATCTCAATCTTTGAAGAGTCATAGTAGATTAATACTACTTAAGGTACTATAATCTACACTGATCTCCCAATCATTTAGGTAGAACCGATTCGATCGTTTCTATTCTAGATCTATTCATTTTGATGAGTCTCGCCATAGACTTCAAAATTTTTAGGGATTACCAAATCTTGCGTCGTTCGTCTAAAAGACAACAGACATTTAGACCAAACTAGATTTCATTTTTTTTTTAGTTTAAACAAAACTAAATAATGAATGGAGGAATAGTTTGAAAGAAGAGGCCTTCGTTACAGAAGCCCTCCACATTTCTATAGGTATAGATCCCTATATCTGATTTTTACAGCATTGATCCACCCCTTAATTGGTAATTTTAGCTGATCTAATCCATGATAGCTTACATACCAGGTGCATATAGGTAAGGCTTAATGTAGAATCCCAATCATAAGCCCACCTAAAACCACATAATTGCATGACACATTGAACCAGGGTGGCACCGACTGGAAGCCATCCAGCCTGCAACCTTCGATGTGGGGACCTGCTGATCCAACGTTGGTCTTCAACCTTCATCCAAGGCCCGCCTCCTCTGCTTCAATCGAGGGATCCCCTCTACATGCTGATTAAAAACCATTCTTGCTGATGAAATCAATAACCCCCATCGTTGTGGATTTACCGTTGTGGATTATAAGACTTTGTTTCCAAGGGATCACAGACTCAGTTTTCCATGGGTTAACAGACTATGTTTTCCAAAGGATTAAAAGCTTGCCGCAATGGGATTACCTACGAACAGTATGGAATTTCCAAAAACATTATGGGAGTATACTTTTGAACTTTTTGACTTTTTTTTTTACATAGAGGTCAGAGACATTCGGTGGTATCCTTTCGTGTTGGAACTCATCTCCAAGGACAGGCGATGACTTCCAAAAAGGGGGACTGTAGTGATATAGGCCTCTGTCTTGACCTTCAAGTACACCTCTCTGCATCTCTTTGGAACTCTCAGTGTTACACCTTCTTGAAGCCTTCAAGGAGACGAGTAAACACTATTTTGGTTAACAATTATTATGAATTAATGGACACTAATTAATCAGATTGAACTTTCTCTTTAATGTGTGTTAATTCAGAATTGATCAAACAGTATTTTTGTCATTTCAATGATGATTTCACTAAGCTGGTATATTTTAAATATGACAAAGTTAAGAGAACATCTCAGAATGATCATGCTTTAAACTGTCTGCTCTATGCAGAATAAGTGTCTAAAGTTGAATGAACAATCCTTCGTATTTGTTTGAACTGTTTTTGTTTCGAAGGAAAAGTGCTAGACATAGCTTGCTTTCGGTCTCCCGTCCTTTCTAAAAACAATGAATCTGTTCTCAAAACAAATCACATGCACCTGCATCTTCTCACTTATGTTTTCTATGTTTTGTCTACCCTATCATCTGTCACTCAAACTCACTCACTTGCAAAGTCACTCCTTCTCTAGTGATGGACAGCCAATCAGCAGGAAGTATGTGACTAAGTCACACCCCCTTCTTAAAGGGCACTTCCTGCATTTTTGGCTTTAGAGTTTTGGGAGAGAACTAACTGACACCTGGCATCTCTCCCTGGAGAAAGCAGGAGACGCCCGGTCATTGTGCCAACTCGACCCACGTCTTCAGCAAAGGTTCAAACAGCACGTCAGCTGTGAACCCCTTCGAGTGTCACAGCTCCAAGCGGTGACTCTCTTTCTGGAAGCTATCTTGAACAAAACCAGAACCAGGCATCACTCTAGGAGGCCGAAGCAGACGGTCTCGAGACCGTGGCAAGATGAAAGTGGTCGCCTGTAAAACGCAGCAGCATGCACGTCTGGCTTGACTAATTTACCGGAGTCGAGACAGGATCATCTTCACGAAGGTAAAAGTGTTTCATCACGGTACGGACGTCCAGCCGAAACCGAGCAGAGGGTGCTATCTCTGGTTAAACATCTCAAGATAAGATTCAACCATTTCCTTTCAATCTTTTATCTTTCCTCCTTAAACTCCTCCTTATGTTTATTTTCATCATGGTAAACTTTAAGTAATGTGCCAACAGAAAGGTCCAACTGTCTGTTTGTTTTAATTTGAATTCTTGTCAACGTAGTTATTAAATCAGAGCTAATATCGATACAAATGTTTAATGTAATTTTTGTGATAGTTTCAATAAAAGGTCTATTTTTTTGGTAGACCAACATAAGTTGAGCCTTTTGTGAAATTACATTCTTGTCTATTCACAGTAAAGACAATTTAGTATTGGAAAAAGGAAGAACTCGCACTTTGGTGGCAGTTTGTGCAAAGTTAAACTCTGCTCATAAACTGCGCATCTCCAATAATGGTGGCTCAGTAAGTGTTTAAATACCTTACCAAGCGTCATTATTCTATTACAGAGTCAATTATTACAATTTTACCCAAACAGGGCGGAGATAAGGAACAATGCAAGAACTATAGGCCCATATCATTAATGAATGTGGATTATAAGATATATACTTCAATAATCAGTAAGAGGCTTGAGACCTTTCTACCAGACTTGATAGATGTAGATCAAACCGGTTTCATTAAAGGACGCCAAACCCAAGATAATATAAGGAGAACACTCCACATTATTGACCATGTCCAAAACAATAGAATTAAGTCAGTTTTAATTAGTTTGGACCAAGAAAAAGCATTTGACAGTGTAAGCTGGACGTTTTTGTATGAAGTGTTGAAACGTTTTGGATTTAAGGATGACTCGGTTCAGTGCATAAAAACACTATATAATAAACCTACAGCCAGAATCAAGGTAAATGGCAGCTTATCAAACAGGATACAGCTTGAAAAGGGAACTAAGCAGGGGTGTGTGTTATCTCCCTTGCTTTTTGCCTTGTATGCTGAGCCTCTTGCACAAGCAGTAAGACAAAGTGCAAACCTACAGGGTGTTACATTAGCAGGAGAAGAGCATCGCATAGGACTTTTTGCTGACGATGTTATGATCTTCCTCCAGAATCCAGAACTCTGCTTTGCAAATTTAATGGATTTATTTCAAACATATGAGCATTATTCCGGCTATAGAATAAATATATCTAAGACACAAATATTATCATTCAACTATTTGCCCTCTCAGAAAATCAGAACAAAATATAAATTGAAGTGGAATGCTGAATCTCTTAAATACTTAGGTGTAATCTTGACCAAGACATTCCCTACAACATTTGATGCAAATTATAACAAAATTGAAGGTGATATTAAAAAAGACTTGGATAGGTGGTATACCTTGCCAACAGATTTTAGTTCTCGAATACAAATGATTAAAATGAATATTCTTCCCAGACTGATGTATTTGTTTCAGTCACTTCCAATTCCTGTCCCACAAAGCAGATTCAAAGCGTGGGATAAAATGATTTCAAGATTCATATGGAGTGGAAAAAAACCACGAATAAAATACGCAACTTTGCAGCTCCCAAGGAACAAAGGAGGAATGGCCCTGCCCAACTTGAAAAATTACTTTATTGCAGCTCAACTAAGACCGCTTGCTTGTTGGTGTAGACCGGAATATGAATCTAGATGGAAAGAAATCGAAAGAGAAATACAAGGGTATAAAATTCAAATTCTTATATCTGATAAACTGCTGGCAGCATCTCTCATGGATAAAATGAATACAATTCTAAAATTCACTTTAGAAACATGGTACTCTGTTATAGAAAAATATAAATTAAAAGACAAGTCTCTGCTGTTGAAATGGTTCAGGTATGATACCAAGTTTAAACCAGGACAAATGGATCAAGTATTCAAACAGTGGGAAATAAAAGGAATCACTACAATTTTTACTCTTTTGAAAAATGGACAATTAATGAGTTTTCAAGAATTAAAATTAAAATATGATTTAGAAGATAGAGACTTTTTTAGGTATTTACAAATAAGAGACTACTACACAAAGCAAATTAAACAAAAATTAATCAACACAAATTATGGTGTCATTGGAGTAGTGATAGACTCGTATTTACAAAAAAAAGTCAAACCCATCTCGGCTTTTTATAATTCTTTGGGGGAATGTAGAGAGGAAACAACACTGTATCTTAAAAAGAAATGGGAAACAGAACTGAAGATTATTATACAAGATGAAGAATGGTTCCAAATGTGTAAAATTCAGCAAAGTACAACAAATTCACTCTCATGGAGGGAGTTTTGTTGGAAAAATCTAACAAGGTTTTTTATAACACCTAAAATTAAAAGCAAACAGACTTCTACATTACAAGAATGTTGGAGATGTAGAGAAGTAGAAGCCAATCATTCACATATTTTTTGGAGTTGTACAAAAATAACTGGATACTGGAAACAAGTAAGGTCAACATTGTCTAAAATTTTGGGTTATGCAATTCCAAATACATGTCTAGTAATGTACTTGGGGAATATAATGGATGTAGTGAGGAAGGAAGATATGTTTTTGACAAAGGTAATCCTGGCTGCTAGTAAAAAGGCAATAACAAAAAGATGGTTGAAGCCAGATCCACCTAACCAAGAAGAGTGGATGAGGATTGTGGAGGAAATTTCAATAATGGAAAAAATCACAAATAATCTTAGACTGAAAGGTCTTAAATATGATAAACAATGGGAGAAATGGACCCAATTTCGATGTGGCACACACAACAATGTAAATACAGCTGTTTGATGAATGAATACAGGTAGTCCCCGATTTACGAGCGAGATCCGTTACAACGAGGCGCTCGTAAACCGGAAATCTCGTAATTTGGAACGGTTGCCATGTCTCTCGTAAGTCCGGAATTTCGCTCGTAAATTGGAACGGTTTCGCTAGCGCGACTACAAACACTCGTTTTTCATCAAAAAACTGCTTATGAGTGCATAAAAATGATCGGAAACGTGTGTCCATATGTTTAGCTAACTAACTGTGGTGAAAAAACACATGAAAACTCAGTATTTTTTGCGTTTTTTCCAAAAATTCGCCAGCTCGTAAGTCTGGAACCTCGTAGATCAGAGCGCTCGTAATTCGGGGACTACCTGTACTTGTAAAATGATGTTAGAAAAAAAATCTGGATTGTTGTCGTTGTTGTTTTTTGTTTTTGTTTTGTTTTGGTTCTGGTTCTGATTTATTTTATTTTGTGAGTTTTTGTTTTTCACAGTGGTTTGATTTGTACATGTATTTAGTTGATTTTGCAAAAAAATAATAAAAATTAAAGTATTAAAAAAAGAAAAGTAAGAAGCTCTGTTTTTATTGGCTGGTAGTAAACTCTGTTTTTATTGGCTGGTTAACCGCGAGGCGCTCTTGGCTTTTTATAAATGCTTTTATTAACACCGGGAGACGCCAGAGGACTATAGTTTTTTTGAGAGATTACATGTCAAAGATCAATGTATCAGGAGATAAGGGCAGTGAAGAAATATAAACTACATACCCTAGCTTTAAGGCAGTTCTGGTAATAATGGTGGCCACACAAAATATTGACACTTCAGGAACTTTCACTAAAGGGTGTACTCACTTTTGTTGTCCGTGGTTTAGACATTAATGGGTGTATATTTAGTTATTCTGAGGGAATAATAACTACACTGTTATATAAGCTGCACACAGACATTTCATTGTGTCAAAGAGTCATTTTGTCAGTGTTGTCCCATGAAAAGATACTAGGGCTGGGCCATATCTCGATATTTTAAAAATACAGAGATACAATTTTTTTGCGATACAAGTTGAGACTATCTCGATGTAGACTCTATACAGGTAGTCCTCGACTTACGAGCGAGTTCCGTACTTATGAGTTGCTCGTAAACCGGAAATTCGTACGTCGGAACAAGAAACACGTGTTCTCGTAAGTCCGGATTTTCGCTCGTAAGTTGGAACATTTATGGTAGCGCTACTACGAACACTCGTTTTTCATCAAAAACATTCATACTACTTCATAAACATGCTCAGAAACGTGTTTCCAAACGGTTAGCTAACACACTTTCATCTAAAAACACAAAAAGTGCTGTATTTTTTACAAATTTACTGCTCGTTCGCCAGCTCGTAAATCCGGGACCTCGTATGTAAGAGCACACGTAAGTCGGGGACTACCTGTAGTTTTATACTTGGAAATCCTCCTGTTGCCTTCTTTCCCCACTCGCCCCCTCCTTTTCCCTCACTGAACACAAACCCAGACCCTCAGCCGCGCTCTCCTTCTTGATTCTGCAGGAGGTGGGCGGAGACGTTTAGCACAACAACAGATATGAAAAGCAGATTAGCTGCTGAGGAAAACAAAACAAAACAATGTTCTTTCGGAGCTGGTTTGGAATTTTTGGATTGTCAAATGAGAGGCAGAAAATGCTGAGCTTTATGAGAGGAGCAGAGAAAGTTGGAGACATGAATAAATCAGCAGTTGATCAAATCGCTAAAGACACGGTCCTTAGCGGCTAACAAGATGGCTAACGCTTTAGTCGTCTTTTTCCACAGCTGAAACTGTGTATTTAACGATATGATAAACTGCTGATTTATTAATGTCGCCACCTCTCTTTGGTCCTCTCATGAAGCTCAGCTAAATGAGCTCTGACCCGTGGTTTGTTTTAAGGAAGCAGGAGGTTGTAAAAACACTCAGAGCTGCAACTTCATGTTTCTGAGTGGAGACACACTTTACTGCAGTTCACAAACACGCTGACTAACGTGAAAGCACCTTTCTATCTTATCAAGACACTAAGCTCTTTAGAACACAATCTGTGCCTCATTTACACATTCAAACATCACTCTACTAGATCTGTACAAAGAATAATCAGAGCTTCATCACATTCATACACCAATGGGACACACATCAGAGGCAATGAGGAGTTCAGTGTTTTGCTCAGGAACACTTCAGCATATGACTGCTGGTGGAATCAAACCCCCAGCTCTCCCATTGGAGGCGACTGCTTTAACCTCTCAGCCACAGCTGCCCTCAACTGAAGAGGATTATTATTTAATATGTGTAAATAGATGTCTACATAAATTAACTAATGTACCGTATTTTCCTGAATAAAAGTCGCACCGTTATATAGATCGCTTTGTCCAATTATTGCCAAAAAATTGGAAAAATCCATAAACGTGTCGCACCATAATATAGATGGCACCTACGTCACGCCGACGTAACGCGTCATCCACCGCTGACCAGGGGCGGCCCGCCACTAGAGGGCGCCCAGGCGCCGCCCACCTGGTGTGGTGTTAATGTAAGGCCTGGGGGAAAACTACAGATGGCCACTTGTGATGATGTCATAAAAGGAGCGCCAGGCTCAGGGTGCCGGGTGACGCTGATTGTGAGGCTGATGGCTAAGCTGGAAGCAGGGCGATCTGAAATAAAGAAATCACGTTGACACGTTTTGCCTGAGGACTCTTTCAATAACACGACATGGTGTCAGGAGTGTTGGAGTCATCGTGAGGGTGCGACGGTGTTTGGCTGCCGGAGACATGGCGGACGACGACGCGCCGAGAGTCGCTTCTGCTGGTCCGTGTGCGACGTTTAGCATCCAGCCGCCGGAGTCTTTCGACTTCACGAAGCCACAGGAGTGGGCCAAGTGGATACGACGATTCGAACGGTTTCGTCTGGCAAGTAATCTGAACTCTAGTTCTGAGGAGAACCAAGTTAACACGCTAATTTATTGCATGGGCGATGAAGCTGATGACGTGTTACGGGGATTAGCGTTGCCAGATGATCAAAGAAACACGTATCAAGGAGTTCGTGATGGGTTTCAAGCTTTCTTCGTTGTTAAGAAGAATGTGATTTATAGGCATGTAACGGTTGTAATGGGTTTACCGAACCGTTTAGGTACGTCACGTTCGGTTCGGTCCCCCTGCGTACCGTTTCGGTTATTTTTTCCACTCATTGAACGTTAATATATGCACCGCGGAACAAAATTTCCTGGCCGCGTTTCCGCACGGAGCTATTATCGCGAAGCACGCGCAGCTCGCGCTGCCTTTAGCCGTTAGCTTCTCACTGCGGTCTCCTGTTTGGGACTGTTTCTTGTTAAAAGACGAGCGGCGCGCACATTCAGCGCTGTGTGTGTGGACTTTGTTTCATGAAGAGACTGGCTCTCTCTCTCTTGGCACGTCTCACGTGAACGCGCTTGAAACGACGTCATCGGAATGTGAACACCGCAGTGAAGAACGAGCAGCTTGCCGCTAACAACAGCTGCACGCCTGCATTTAAACTACTTTTGTCAGGTAAATCATATCAGTCCAGAGCAATAACACAAACTGTGAGTTTTTAAATATCTGAGTCGAAGTCTGAGTGTTGTTATTATGCGCAGGCTTTAAAGTTATTGATCCTCACTACGAACCCCCATCACTCAAAAAGTTCAGAACTTTATGAAAAAACAAAAACTGATGTCAACAAGCCCTGGAGCAAAGCCCTGCCCTGATGATGAGTGAGAGATTCAACCGTTCAAAAAGAGGTATTCTTTTATTATTATTATCTGTGGAATGTTCTGGAGAGTGATGTGAAAAATGCAAAATCAATGTATACATTTAAGAAAAAGGTCAAAAAGGACTTGCTCAAAAACTATATATGATGTAGCTTAGTGTGTTTGTGTATTACAGTTAGAAAAATTAAGTAGTTATTCATTTTGTGATGTAGTTTGAAGGTTATCATTGTTTGAACAAACTGTGAAATAAGGGGCAGATATAATAAGATTTCATCTTCTTTCTGCTCATTTCATTTTATCCTACTTGTATTCTTGTATCTGATGAAACTGTTTTGTATTGTTCTTTTAAAATGAATGAATAAACATCAAATCAAATCAAAATTATCTAAATAATCTTTTTTATTCAAAATCATAATCTTATTAACTTTTTTTTATTGTGTTTTATTTCCAGTCTGGGACAGACATCCACCAGAGATCACCTGCAGCTAAGAAGTGTGTGATGACTGAACTGAACTCTGAACTTTTCCAGCACCTGTCCCACCAAGAAGAAGTTGTGAGTACAGTAATGAGGACAAATACAGCCACACTGATGCTACTGGACAAAAACTTGATTAGTTAGATTGTAAACAGTCTGTTGCTGCTTATTGTTCTGACTGTTATTGTATTTATTAAGATTTTTTATTATTGTTAAAATAGTTTTATTGTAGAGTGCTGTTTATTTAAAATATCATCCAAATGGGTCACTTTTATTTATTACTACCGGTACAATACTGTACAGTACAAACGTATTTTTGGCATATTTTCAAAAGAAACATTTTGTAAGTGTTTATTTTGTCCTTTTTTTTTTGTACCGAAAATAAACCGAAAATAAACCGAACCGAGCCCTCCTTGTAGTTGAACCGAACCGAAATGTGATTTTAGCGTACCGTTACACCCCTAGTGATTTATGAGCGTGCCAGATTTAACATGCGCAGACAAGAGGAGCATGAAACTGTTGATGCTTTTGTTACTTCACTGTATGCGCTAGCAGAACATTGCAATTACTGAGCGCTACATGATGAACTGATTCGGGACAGACTGGTGGTGGGTCTGCAGGATAAAAGGTTATCCGAACGCATGCAGCTTGACCCAGATTTAACACTAGAGAAAGCCATTTATTCAGCAAGACAAAGTGAACGGCAGCAATCCTGTCTGCGTCATGATATCAGTTCAGAAACAGAGAAGGGAAAATCTGTTGACAGAGTGTACAAGAGTTATGTTAAGCGTGGCAAGACTAAATATCAACCCAGAGCGCACACTACTTCAACTACTAAAAGGGAGAACTCTCATTGTTATAAGTGTGGAAGCTCTCCATTTAATCCCAAACATGACTGTCCAGCCAAGGGGGAAAAATGTCATTTATGTGGGAAGATGGGACATTATAAGAAGGTGTGTCGATCGCTCAAGAATGTGCATGCTGTCGAAGAAGATGATTCTTTGTTTTTAGGTAGCATTAATAATGGAGATGAACCTTGGAAGGTGGATGTTAAAATTAATAACAGATCCATCTCATTCAAGATTGACACTGGTGCTGATGTTACAGTTCTGCCATATGATGTGTTCAAGGACATCTACAGAGACAGGAGCCCCCCCATTCTGAAAAAAGCCACCAGGCAACTGCTTGGTCCAGGGAGAAATGCTCTGGATGTTGTGGGGGTTGCTGAAATGTTAATGGAAAGGGGAGAAAAAGAGATACAGGAAAGCGTGTATGTTTTGAAACACCTGCACACTGCACTTTTGGGTAGACCAGCCATTCAGAAGCTGGATCTGGTAGCTAGATTAAATGAGATATCTGCTGAAACAGTGAAAACTAGCTATCCAAAGCTTTGTAGTGGTCTGGGTGAGGTGAAACAGCCTTATAACATCAAACTGAAACCAGGAGCTCAACCATTTTCATTAAAGACACCCAGAAGGATTCCACTTCCTTTGATGGACAAAGTTAAACAAGAATTGTCCCGTATGGAAAGTTTGGGTGTGATTTGTAGAATTGAGGAGCCAACTGAGTGGTGTTCAGGGATGGTGGTTGTTCCAAAACCAACAGGTGCGGTGCGCATATGTGTTGACCTTACAAAGCTGAATGAGTCTGTCTGCAGAGAGAAGTATATTCTTCCCTCTGTGGATGAAACACTCGGTAAGCTAGCAGGAGCCAGAATCTTCAGTAAATTAGATGCTAATATGGGGTTTTGGCAGATTCCTCTAACTGAAGATGCAGCAAAATACACAACTTTCATTACACCTTTTGGTCGTTATTTTTTTAAACGGTTACCTTTTGGTATAGCTTCTGCCCCTGAGCATTTCCAGAACAGAATGGTAACAGAGGTTACGGAGGGACTAGATGGTGTAGTTTGTCACATGGATGATGTGTTAGTGTGGGGGAGAACACAGGAGGAGCATGATGCTCGTCTGCATACAATCCTTGGGAAAATTCAGGAAGCTGGTATCACACTTAACATTGATAAATGCAAATTTTCAAAGCAGGGGGTAAAAATTTTGGGCCACATGATCTCTGTTAAGGGAGTTAGTCCCGATCCAAATAAAACTGAAGCAGTGAGACAAATGAAGGAACCTAGAAATGTGAGTGAACTCAGAAGTTTCCTCGGGATGGTTAATCAGCTGGGGAAGTTTATTCCACAGTTGGCAGAGCGAGACAAGCCTCTGAGGGATCTCTTGTCTAAGAAAAACTGTTGGATGTGGGGAGTTGATCAGGCTAGAGCATTTAATGAGCTAAAAGAAATGCTTATATCCCCACCAGTGTTAGCCATGTATGATACAAACCGGGAATGTAAAGTCACGGCAGACGCATCTGCTTATGGTCTGGGGAGTGTGTTACTTCAAAAATGGGGTCAAGTATGGAGACCTGTAGCATATGTGTCACGGTCTCTATCGCAGACTGAACAGAGATACGCACAGGTGGAAAAAGAAGCTCTTAGTATCACCTGGGCTTGTGAAAGATTCAGTACTTATCTCATTGGTAGACATTTTCAGTTAGAGACAGATCATAAACCACTTTTGAGTCTGTTGGGTTCGCAGACGTTAGATTGCCTTCCACCACGTATCCAGCGTTTTAGAATGCGTCTGATGAGATATTCATATTCCATCTCATATGTACCAGGGAAAGATTTGTGGACAGCTGACACACTGTCACGTGCTCCCATGGCAGGAAACCTAACTGCGACCGAAGCAGAGTTGGTCGAAGACTCAAACATTTATGTGGATGATGTGGTACGAAACCTACCTGCAAGCACTGGTTACCTTGATGAGCTGAGAGAGGAGCTGAAACAGGACAGTGTATGTGCACGTGTGATGCAGCTGTGTGTGGAAGGATGGCCTGCACACTATAACAGCGAACCAGCACTCAGACTGTATTGGGCAGAAAAGGCGTTTCTTACTGTGAAGGATGGTCTGTTGCTAAAGGGCGAGAGACTTGTTATTCCTTCGACCATGAGAAACGATGTGCTCATGAGACTACACGAAGGACATCTGGGTGTGGTGAAATGTCGAGAACGAGCGCGGCAGTCAGTATGGTGGCCTGGACTGAGCCAGCAGTTAAAAGAACTGGTTTTAAGATGCCAAACCTGCAACAGAGAGAGAGAAAATTGTACAGAACCGCTGATGCCATCACAGTATCCAGACAGACCATGGAAAAGACTTGGGGCCGATCTGTTTACGCTGCAAGGAAAAGATTATATTCTGGTTGTGGATTATGCATCAAGATTTGTGGAAATTGCTCAACTAAGTCCCACAAGATCGTCTGATGTGATTCCTCATCTGAAATCTATGTTTGCCCGTCACGGCATTCCAGAAGAATTGATTACAGATAATGGTCCTCAGTTTTCCTGTGCTGCTTTTGCTACATTTGCAAAGTTATATGGATTTAACCATATTACCAGTAGCCCAAGATATCCACAAAGCAATGGGGAAGCTGAACGTGCTGTTAAAACAGTAAAGAACTTGTTGAAAAAGGCAGCCGATCCGTATCTCGCCTTACTCGCCTACAGAGCAACACCACTTTGGAATGGTTACAGCCCAGCAGAACTTCTCATGGGAAGGAGGCTTCGTACAACGGTGCCGACACTTCCATCTTCGTTGAGGCCATTTCTTCCAGACGTTGACATTGTTGCTCGAAAAGAGAAAGAGAGGAGGATAAATGATGCAGAGAGGTATGATTCACGCCACAGAGCAAGAGTTCTTAGCAAACTGACTCCAGGACAAGGTGTGTGGATTAAAGATCAAGGCACAAGTGGAGCAGTGATTACCATGCATTATACTCCACGCTCATACATTGTGGAAGGACCCCATGGACCGATTAGGCGAAATCGTCGTCATTTAGTTGTGTAGGATAAATATTTTATGAGTAATGATGAGTTATATTGTTTGTTTCAAAAAACGTTTTCTGATTGTGACATACTTCCGGTCCTCTCTGGGCGCCGGCAGCTAAACCATTGACTCTCGTTATCAGTTGCACATACGCAGTTACTGTATGTCCCATCTTTACAAAACTATTGGAGTGTTCAGGGCGCAGTTTTCGCCGCCCTAGAGGCCTGGACTCGTCTAACGTGAACGCTGCGTATCAACAGCGTGTTTCCGGTCGTTTATTTATTTTTCCTGGGATTACAGAGACGTACTGTGACTGAAGCAGGCTTGCTCAGGTACGTTTTAACTAATTTAAAGCCCTTTATTTAATATCTATTTGCATTTCTGACTGATATGCCTCTCAGATATTAGATGGCTCTCTGAAAAAAGCTTTCAGCTGACTGCACATGGGAAGTGATGAGTTTGTTTTTTTCTTTGTTTGTTTGTTAGCATGCTAGCGCTAGCCACCTGGTTATTGACTCTGATGGCTACATTTATTTAAATTTGCTTATAAAAATTATCAAATATTAATAATTTTATATACTAAATAAATGTCACTGGTGGTGTTACTATTTCTTAACTCTGTATTGATCTGGAGAATGAAAACAAAGCCTTTTGCAAGTAACTAGCTCCTATTAACATTGAACTATTAAGTATTTATACAGATAAAAATGTGCCATGGAAGTACCCTGATGCATGCTCAATAATGCTCATGTTAAATAATGACGGTCAGTGTTATGACAGCCTGCAAACTCTCTTGTTCTACAGATAAAAAGCACAAATATAACTGTTATCCCTGTGTTTAGTGGGCTGGGCACCACAAGGTTAATAATAAAATAATCATATGTCTAATACTTATGTACTTATGTACTCTAATACTTAATACTAAGTCAGTCTTATTTATCGTATCACATTATATTATAACATTCATATATAATATCAAGTTGTTTTGTTTACTAGGTTGTTGAAATAACATAATCACAGTAAAATAGATCATTTTTCTTCCCCATAAATCAGTTATTTAAAATCTAATCTGGAATCATTCCTCCTTGTTAGACTTCAGTTGACCTGTTTAAGTTGGGCCCAAATTTGTTATTATCTTTTGATTTATTTTTCATTGAAATTTAATTATTTGTTAGTTTATTTTTGGAACTATTAAATTGAATTATTTGGTGGATTTTTGAACACCTTTGTCCTTATTTAAGTCTGGACCCTCACAATTCTATTTATATTATGAACTTGTATTACTAAAATAATTATAACAGAATATGATAGAAGTTGTCCAAAAATTGAAAAGTGGAAGCAGAACACTCCCATTCTCTTTTCACACTGATGCCTCAAACAAGGTGAAGATGAACCATGTTTTATTAATGATAGTTTTATACAAATGGATACACCTGATATATACAAATAAAAACATGAACAAACTTACTTTACAGTATACAAACATAATTATGCATACTTCTACACATGCTTAAAAAAATTAAACAGTTTATGGCGCCCCCCCCATAAAAAAAATCACCAGCCGCCACNGTCTGCTACAGGAGCGCACAGCAAGGCTTTAAGAAGATTAACACGGTAAAAACAATTATTTGTTTGCTAAAAATTATAGCTGACATTATAGCACAAGGGTTCCTGAGCTTAACCGTTCCTTAAATAATTCACGAAATGGTCAAATCTGCTGGATTTAAATTGTTTCGCTTTGATGTCTTCCAAACGGTCACATACACTGCAAAAATAAATTATAAATAAATCGAATTTTATCTCAAATGTCTCATACAGGTCAACAGTTTTTAAATGAAACCCAAATAATTACATTCTGTAAGCTGAAAAAAAATCTGCCGAGTGGTTTATGAGCTATTTAGACAAATAGTAGCAAGAAAATAACCAAAGCTAACACGACACGATTGCGTCTATAAAACAACGAATAAAACAACTAATTTTATCTCAAATCTGTCCATAGACGGATTTGGGGCTCCACTTCGACTGGACCGACAGGCAGAGGTAACGGGGAAAACTCAGGGCGGGGGTGTCTGTCTGTATGTTAGCAGACGCTACTGTACTTCAGTGACGATAAGAGAGCGGATTTGCACGCCTCACGTTGAACTTCTATCAGTGTCACTACTGCCCTTTTATCTACCCCGTGAGTTCCCCCAAATCTTCATCACAATTGTGTACATTCATCCAAAGGCAGACCCCACCTCTGCCTCCAGCACCATTTTTGATGTCGTGCAGAAGCAGCAGTCCATCTCCCCAGATGCACCAAACTTTGTCTTAGGTGATTTTAATCACGTTTCTCTTAAGAAAACACTGAGAAATTTTTATCAGTATGTTTCCTGCACAACAAGATGTGATAAGAGACTGGATTTATGTTATGGCTCAGTGAAAGATGCTTTTAAGACTGTCCAACTCCCTCCACTGGGCTCTGCTGACCACAACTGTGTTCATCTGCTGCCCATCTACAAAACTGTTCTGAAAAGAGGAAAACCTGAGATCAAGGACATAAAAGTCTGGACTATTTGGCATTCTTTGATCGGCTCCGTTACGTAGTGAGGGTGGGGGGTCTGGGATCTGGCCTTGTGGGGCATTGGGGCTGGNATGCTGGTGAAGATTCTCAGTCGTCCAGGACATGATGAAATCAAAAAAGGCGTTCAATACAGGATCAACTGGACTTTATTTGTTGCAGAAAACGTTTCGACTTCTGTCCAGAAGTCTTTTTCAATTCTGAATGGAAGCTGTGAGAACGAGAAGTTTTATACAGGCTTACAAGTCACGCACCAACATATGAAATTGGAAACTGAGATAACACCACAAATTAACTAAAATGCCCATTCTATTTAAATTGACAAAACGACACATCCCAGCTTAAACAAAAGGGGGTTTGTAACACATACATGTAAATTGAAAGATCACACCTAACAGTAGGAGGTTCCCTTGAGGTCTCTGTTAGAAGACACAAAACTGTATGTAAATTGACAAACAACACCTCCCAAACAACAAAAGAGGCTGCTCAGAGAACTTTGTTAGTCTAATTTACAGACAAAGCATCCCTGCTCCCATCTGGTGTAAAACGTTTCGGAATCAAATCCAAAACTGAGTTATAAGTCTTAGACAGTTGAAATCTCAGACCTCCTCCTCTGTTAAGAGAAGGTTTTTCTCTCTTAACATACACAGCTTCCTTTACACCCCTTTCAAACCATCTGTGTTCTCGGTCCAAAATTTGAACATTCTGGTCCTCAAAGGAGTGTCCCTTGTCCGTGAGGTGGAGGTGAACGGCTGAATTTTGTCCAGAGGAGGTTGCTCTCCTATGTTGAGACATTCTTTTGTGGATAGGTTGTTTCGTTTCTCCAATGTAACGGTCTGAGCATACTTCGCTGCACTGGACTGCATACACCACCCCACTCTGTTTGTGTGTGGGGGTTCTGTCCTTCGGATGCACCAGCCTCTGTCTGAGAGTCTGGCTGGGTTTGAAGTGTACTGGGATGTTGTGTTTGTTGAAAATCCTTCTGAAATTCTCTGAGACTCCAGCAACATAAGGAATGACAATGTTTTTCCGTCTGTTAGACTTTTTCTGTTCATTATTGTGTTTAACAGATTTCCTTGCTGACTTGACAAACGCCCAGTTGGGATATCCACATGTTTGCAGAGATGTTTTGATGTGTTTCTGTTCCTTTTCCTTCCCTTCTGTCCTTGTGGGGATGTGTTCTGCCCGATGCTGTAAAGTTCTGATGACAGAAAGTTTGTGCTCCAGTGGATGGTGAGAGTCGAACAGGAGATATTGGTCTGTGTGGGTTGGTTTTCTGTCACCATCTTTGTGTTAGATTTATTTATAAATCACATTTAAACACAGCCTTGTACCATTACATTAAAAATAAAAACACACACATTCTCCATCACTGTCACAGCTAAGAAACAAGCAGCAGCTTCAGCTACCAGACACTGATATTACGTTTTCTCACTTTGAAACAGAACAAATATGGTTTAATAGACTGTTACCTGCTGCTCTTCCTTCATCGTGGTGAAGTTTACAACTCCGTCATGTTTACATTTCATCCGCGTGGTTATCTCGTGTCGCGTCGTCACTTTTGAAAGCAGCATGTGTCAGTTTTTTATCTTTATGCCTGCGTCAGGTGCTCCCACACTTTCAAAGGACTCAAACAGTTTTCTCAGCGTTGCGTCGGTCATTTGTAAAATAGACTTTGTGGCTCTTCACTTCCGTCTCCCTCCTCCTCTGTTCAAGCCACACCGCAGAGTTTTTTCTTTTTTTTACTTTATTCAGTCAGCCAGCAAACAAACAACAAAAGCTCCGTGAAGACAGAGGGGACAGCAGGTCAGAGCGGGGTGGGGGCTAGCGGGGGACGAGCTCTCTGTACTTGCAGTGAGACCGCGCGACGCACACACCGAACACACACAATTCAGGGGCTGCATCCTCAGGAGTGCGCATTTGTCGGCCGCATACGTCATTGCCATAGATATATACACTAGATAAGCTGAGGAGGAGTCAGCGGCGTCGTCAAGCGGCAGCCATCTTGCCACAGACAGCAACATTAGCTGCAGCTGTGGAAACCGTATGGAGGTGAGGGATTTATACAAACAAAAATACGCTTAACTCGCTGTAATCTTGACGGATTTACAAACGGTTTATGTTTTTAAAAACGTTATTAACGTGGCTATGATTTCTTTGGTAATCAGACAGCAGTTTCGTCTTTTTTAAAAGGTTTTATTCGTGTTTTGGGTGTCACACTCATCGAGAATCTAGAATTTAAATTCTGTTTTTATTACACCAATAACTATTTTAAAACAAACTAATCTTTTGTCTAAATGACTGTCTTGATCATGACTGTATTTATTAGCAGACTATTAACAAGAGCCTTTGATTAAGGGCTAGCTAGTATTCCAAATATTTCCCTCGCATTCTTAGATCACTAGGAGCTCTTTGTTTTTAACTGAACTAAAGCTGCACATGATTTCCAAGCAGTTTGGTATGTTCAAAACTAATTACTGCTTTGTGTTTTACAGAAATACTCTTTGACAAGATGCCTGACTTTTGTGCAGCCTATACAAGAAACCATGGGATCACATTTCACCTGTAAGACTCTGTGACAGTATTATTACTTTAATTAGAATAATCATAGTTATATTTTGGATCAGTGCACATTACACGTCACGCTACACACAAAAAATGTGAGATAATATTATTGACATAATATTATACATAATATATATTTACATAATAATGACATAATATATATTTACAGCACTTTGGTTGACCTTGTTGTTGTTTTAAGTGCTCTATAAATAAAATGGTATGGTATGGTATAAGGCTTGTAAAAGTATCTTTATATAAATTATGATTATGATTCAGTGTTTCTTTTTGATACCATTTTTAATAGCTGTTTTATTGTACCAAAAGTAAATGCAAGCACACCAAAAGTATGATATATGTGTATACTTGTCATTACTATAATTCAAAGGTAAAGAAAGGAAGTGTGGAAAATAATGACCAGCTTCTTCATGTTTTTAAGGTTTCCCAAAACCAGAGAGAGGAGGCGGCAGTGGGAAGTTGCCCTGAGAAGAGAGGGTTTTGTTGCCCTGGACAGGACACTGCTCTGCAGTGATCACTTCATGTCTGAGGACTTTGATCGGACAGGGCAGACTGTCAGATTAAAAGATAGTGTTGTTCCAACACTTTTTAATTTTCCATCTCATCTTCAAAGGGTATGTACCATCGACCTACAAGATTTCAAGTTGTATAAGATTGATATGTCTATAAACTACTGTATATATAAATATGTGGTTAAATGTCACAGTTTAGTATTTCTTTCTGCAAATTTAGCAATAAACAAAGTGTTGTTCTTAGCACATTTTAGACACTCTACTTTTGTTTATTTTAGCTTGTAAAAACAAGAGGCTCAAACACCTCTAGAAGAATAGAAGACAACCTGGCAATGGACCTGTCTCAGGATAAAGCTCAGTCTGATGTTGTGAGTATTAATTGATTCACACAATTGATAAGTGAATAATTTTTTTTAACTGTTAAATTCCACATTAATATTATTTATATATTTGCATATTTTTGCAAAGCAATTGGAAGCCACTGCAAAGAGGCGAAAGTGCTGCAAGCGGCAGGCAACTGACCACCCGCTCAGACTTTGAGCAACTCAGTGGCAGTGGCGCTACGTGCCTTGCGGGACATGGGCTATGCAGAGTTCACGGAATGTGAAGCTACTTCAGAATTTCTTGAGGTAATACAGTAAGGGATTTGCATCATTGACCTAATTTATTTCAATATTCTTAACATTTGAGTAATTAATTGCTTTTATCCCTTTAATCCTGGTGCCATCCACATTTTATCATGTCAATGGTTTTACTTAAAGTTTTCACAATAATGTCAATTTAGCAGTTTTGAATAATCACACCAAACTGAAGATATTTCTGTATATGTGCTTTTTGTTATAAAAATCATTAACACAGACACATTTGAATTTGAGCGTCAACAACTATTAAATAATTATGGCCATCCTCAAATTCAAGAATATGCAAGTACTTTGATAAATACCTACCTCCGAAGCACCCTTCACTTCTTCTACATCTCTGATTTACAAGTTTAAAGAAGTTCAGCAATGTAATTTTAAAAATCACAGCCACAGAGAAAATGAAGAAGAATGAAATACCCAGTCATGATGATGATTTCAGTGCTTCCTGTTAATTTAGATACTTGTCTGTAGATAATGGACACGCTGTTTGACATCTTGAACAGTCGCAATCCCAGAGCCAAAGGGTTCAAAGCCCCCCTTGGTCATAGGAATTGGACAAGCACCGAGGAGTTCTTGTCAAAGGCCAGGGGTTACTTGCTCTCATTGAAGCTGGAAGATGGCACAACCCTTTATCGAACAAAGAGGTTTCTTAAAATAGTGATTGTTATATTAGTGATGCACTACAACCATTTCTACCCCACACAATGTTATTGTTAATGGGTATTGGCATATGGGTTTATTTTTTTCTTCATTACAGTAGTTGTATAAAACTACTGTAGTTATAAGTAATGATCCAAAGTAAAGTAACTACAGTATTCCCAACAGCTACACTTTACCGGTTTTAGTGCATCTCTAATGCTATCTCCTCAGTTGTTCTCACCTCTCTGCATGGAGTTCATAATATGCTCTTTTCTGTCTGCATCACGTTCATAAGATGCTCTTTTCTGGTGATGGTACTTCTTATCTTATCAGGGTGTTTTGCTACAATATATTTGCTGTATTAAAATATGTCTCTGTTCCTGCTCTTGTGTTTAGTCACCGCCACCCCTAAAAAGTAAATGTTAAGATCCTAAACTCATTCTTTCTTGGGACCTCTTTGTAATTATACAATATTTGCTTTATTTGATTAAGATTCCTCTCTATCCTGGGATTTATCATCAATATTGACACATTGATGTCAATGGTTCCTGTGCTGCTTGATGAGCAGCGATATATCCTGACCTACAGGTTCAGCCAGGACCACTTGGAGCTTCTCTTTAACTCCATCAGAGCATCTGGTACAATTCATAATTATTTTTTAACACAACACTAAGTGACCGGAACTGTCAGCAACTGTATTGTTTTCAATTTGTTGATCCATGTTTTCTTTTTTTTTTTTAGGAAAATACATTTGGTTTGTTTATTTGTTTGAAAAATCGGTGAATATGTAATATACTGTTATATATCTTGTGTCTATTTTAAGGTGGATGGAATAACAACCCTAGTGCCAGCCAGTTCAAGAACATTTTCAGAAAGCTGATGGCCCGGTGTGGTGTTAAACCAAGCATAAAAGGCAATGTGACCGCACAGGATGAGACAGAGTCCCTACCAGTTGAACCAATGTCCTCTGCTGACCAGTTCTACCACATTGACACATCAACAAACCTGTCAGCTGTAGATATGTCCTCTGTAGAAGAAGAAGATCTTTAGTTTATTTTATAGTTATACTGTACTTTTATACTTTTTTACTTTTTATACTAGTATGCAAAAACTCAGGACAGTATTATGTTCATTAAATGTTTAGTGTTTTAGTTTTAGAGTTGGTGTAAATTTTCATACTCATTTACCACTATGCAAAAACTCAGGACAGTGTTACAGTTTTACTATTTTATGCTTATGTTTATTATTATATGTTTCAGTGTTTTAATGTTTAAATAGTTACTGTTGCACCGAGGGACTGAGAGTCTTGTCACACTATCAGATGTTTATTTCTGTTTGTTTGTTTGTTTATTTATATCTCCCGATTATTAAATCTTTTCATGTATCTAAAAAAAATAAACTACACATATTGACCAAGGTTTGTGTAATAATGTATTTAATATTACATAATATTTGCATGTGTAGGGAAAAAATTGGCATAAATTATTTTCATACCACTAATAATAATGCTATTTATGATGAAATAGTATTAAATATTTATTAGCATTGTAACATATGTCAGTTAATTTCGCTGGAAATAAACATGTATTTATAAATAGATGTAAATATAATCTTATTGTGTATATTGCTAGTGCAATACAGTGTCTATATAACGTTATTTTCATGTGAACGTCCATCTTAAGTATACCATATTATAACAACATCTCTCACATTTATAACAAACCAAACCGTTTTAAAATCGGTTGAAAATTAAGCAAGTTATGGTTATTTTAATAGTAAATGCCCCATTCACATTCATGTTAAGAGTGGGCGTTCTGTCTGTGGCAAGATGGCCGCCGTCTGACGATGTCGGTCTCCATTGGCCAACAGCGGGGATGTCTTATCTAGTGTATATCTATGCAGGAAGAGGGCCACCTGTATCATGAAGGACCCCACTCACCCAGCACACAAACTTTTTGGCCCGCTTCCCTCAGGCAGAAGGATGAGGAGCATTAGGTGTGGAACCACTAGACTGAGGAACAGCTTCTACTCTGAGGCTGTTAGACTAGTGAATCCCTAGTCAGGATTATCACTGTGAAAATTACTGTGAAAAAATCACTGTAATGCCACTTGATTGTTGGTATGTACTGCTGACTATATCCATGATGCTGATCTCATGCTGCTGATTTATTTCATGTTGCTGTGTTCATTCATGCTCATCTGCTCACAAAGACTCATGTTCGTGCTGCTTTTGTTTGGCGCATTGTTTTGTGCTAGTAGTGCTTAGTGTATTCTTAGTTTAGTGTATTTCTTAGTTCATATATTAGATCTTATTACTGTTTTTTCTTTACAATTTATATTTTTGTTGAATGTAACTGTGACCCTGTGTATATAGTTTATTTCCACCTCGTGTACCACATGTGATGTGGACCACAATAACGAATATTGAATCCTTGAATATA
>JBBPBX010034405.1:6749-19715 GCA_038048925.1 Garcialebias charrua
AGCCAGTCCTCCCTCAGACGTCTCCAGTTGGTCCAGAACGCTGCTGCTCGCCTTCTAACTGGAGTTCATAAGAGGGAGCACATCACCCCCACTCTGGCTTCACTCCACTGGCTGCCTGTTCATTTTAGAGTTCATTTTAAGATTCTTTTATTTGTTTTTAAAAGTTTAAATGGTCTTGCTCCATCCTACCTCTCTGAGCTGCTTCACCCATACTCTCCTGCTCGGTGCCTCAGATCAGCTGATCAGCTGCTTCTGGAGGTGCCGAGGTCCAAACGGAGGCTCAGAGGAGACAGAGCTTTTTCTGTTGCTGCTCCAAAACTGTGGAACGATCTCCCTCTTCCCGTCAGACAAGCTCCTTCACTGTCCAGTTTTAAAACTCTTTTAAAAACACATTTTTACTCACTGGCTTTTAGCACAGACTGAATTTGTTCTGCACTGTTTTTATTGATCTTAATGTTTTAACAACTGTTTTATTTTTATGTGTTTAAATGTTCTTGATTTTATGTACAGCACTTTGTTGCAGCTGTGGTTGTTTTAAAGGGCTCTATAAATAAAGTATTGTTATTATTATTATTATACAGATCAGGTTAGGTTTATTTGTTATGAGCAAAATCAACTCAAGGATGCAACTCAAGGACAATGCGATGAAATGCTTAGGAGAAGAAGAACCATCTCGACTCACCAAAAAAAGAAAAGAAAAAAGAAATCAACAAGAAATATCAAAGCATGCAGCAAAAATACAAAAATCATACAAAAAACCCTACTAAAATACATTTTTTTTAAAATATACTACTCACGTGCTAAAAAAACATATTAAAATACATTGTATACTACTAAAATACTAAAACACAAGGTGCCAAAGTTGAAAAAGAAAAACATCTACAGTGTGATGCGGTTAGCAGTGAGGTTCTTTCATCATCCAGGTTCTGTTCTGTTAGCAGCGTAGTCTTGTTAGCAGCATTAGCTGGTCTTGTTAGCTGGTCCGATCAGCAGCTTGGTGGTAATAAGGACCACAGCAGCTGACCTCACAGACCGCAGTCCAGAACTGGGTCCAGCAGACAGAGAACATCCAAGGTTTCCCACGGAACTGAAGTGGTCCGTAGAGTTCAGTCACATAGCGTTTAGCAGTCACGATATGACTTTTAGCTAACTTTGGCTACATTTACCTTTTAGCTAATGTTCATCTTTTAGCTTTAAGCTACAGTTTTGCTACTTTTAGATTTTAATTGCTGTTCTAATTTTAGCACAAAGTGATGTTGTTATAATTATAGCAATAATGTACAATTTTGTTAATTTTAGCTTTTATCAGCATTTTTGCTCATTTTAGCTTTAATATACCGTTTTGATAATTTTAGCTCTCAACTGCTTTTACGATTCAATTTCAGTTTCTTCAGCACATTTTCAGCAAAGTCATTCAGCTCACAGCACTCACAATTTATGAGTTTCTCTATTTTTTGTGCCTGCCATGTATAGCTACAGGCACATCTCAAAAAATTAGAAAATTTGTGGAAAAAGTTGAATATTTTTTCAATCATTTCAGAAAGTGAAATTCATATTTTATATCCACCTTCTTCCTGGGAGCTATAATGCAAAAAATATTAAGTGCACGACTTCCTGTGAGACACAGGAAGTAGCAGTAAGCATTGGTTAACCATGGTAGCGGAGCACGGATCACAGTTGATTTGAAAGATTTTTTTACATTCAGTTTAGCAGATAAAATGCTGTTTTTGTTTTGTTTACATTTATTGAACAAGCATAACGTTTATTAAAATAGCCTAGCTGAGTTCAAGTACCTGCGTGCTGTTCTGCAGAACAACCTGACCAAACTAAATCAGTGGCTGCAACTAGTGTTTTGAACACGAACCCAAAACCAAATAAAAAAAGTGTTCCTGTGAAAGTGGTTTAGCTTCCATCGCCTACCTACAACCTGCATCCTACTTTGGGTCTGGACTACAATAAACCATCAGAGAAGAGAGGCCGGATCCTCAGAAGGATTGAAAACAGTGTGATGAGAATATCAGGTATTATTTCAAGTGTATGGAGGTTGCAGCATCATACTATTTGTTTGTCTTCAGTATTCAGATTTTCTCTGTAATTAACCCAAGCTCTGTGATGGAGGACTTCAAGGCTTTGACTGGGCTCTTTGTCCACTTTAAGGTATATAAGATTGTAGTCCACCTCTTTTAACAAAATACCACCGACTTTATTACTGTATGGATACTAATACAGCTCAGCAAAGGTGGGCACATGAACGCTGGGGACCGCTAATGCGCTAATCCGCTTACAGCGGACCTAACGTTTTTGTCAGCGTAACAGCAGAGTGACTAACTTTTATAATTCATAAGCGGATTTGTGCTATTTTTATTTAAAATGCAGTACCACTAATAACTAATTAACTATCAGCAAAAACGAATAAACTTATTTAGAGGCTCTTATAGTGTGGTCACACCAAACAGCTTTTCAGCAGCAGGAGCGTCCAGTTTACATGTAAAGTCAATGGGGGACGCGCTTCCAGCCACGTCTTGGCGTCGGGCGTCACGTCACGTGCGTGTTGAGCGTGCTGGGAAGCGTTTTCCGTGCACGTGAACCGGATTCAGCCTCCAAACCGCGCATTCAACATGCTGAAGATTTTGCGGTTCAAACTTTCAAACGCCGCTCAACTCTCCCTGATTGGTTGGTGTGTCAACCAATCAGGGAGAGTCGGGAGGAGAAGAGAGGAGGAGAAGAGAGGAGGAGAAGAGACGGGGAGAGTCCCTATGTGACGCGGAAACGAGGGGGCGCGCGCACTATGTGACGTATTGTTTGTGGGACACAGAAAAGACCCGCGAGGTCGTGTACTATGGAAGAGAAACTCATTGTAGCTGTGTGTTCGCGACAATTCCTTCACGACCAGTCAAGTCTGCTCCACAGAGACGGAAATAAAAAGCTCCTCGCCTGGCGGAGTGCGCAGAACTCTGTGCGCAGGACTCTGTATACCGGTAAGCTCCTCCCACACACCCCGCAGCAGTTTCGCGTTCTGGCTTTCTGGTCCAAGTAGGTCCCGAAACCAAGTGCGTCCACTTGCGTGCGTGACGAGCTTTTTGGAGGTTGAAAAGCTGTTCGGTGTGACCATACCATTATGCTGGCTCTGTAGCTGCTTGTTTTGCCTTTTTCCCCTCCCTCACCGTAAAGAGCAGAGAGGAGGGAGGGTTGGAGGGGGAGCAGAGGGAGAACAGACACGGATCTACCATGTAGCAAATGATGCCGTTGCTTGGGATCCCAAATCAGCAGGGGCCCGGCCCGGCCCCGCCCCGGCCAGTTACCTACATCACTAACATTGCTCATGCTTGTTAATGTACATTTAACATAAAAATAATTATAGTTACGATGAAAACAATCTTAAAAACGCAATACAAAAACCGGTCGATTTCTGTATCCCCCTACTAAAAATGGACTATTCCATCTTGACATCTTCCGGGTCAGAGGTGAACTCGGGGGCTAATTCTGTGGCTAGCTGGTTGTGCTGGGTTTCTTGGATAAATCCGCAGAGAACCCCGCTGTTTCAAGCCAAATTAACGCGGCCGGAGGATTTTATTGTGTGTTTTGTGTCGACCACTCGACGGTGAGTCGTTAGTTTTATGTATTTTAGTTACTTTTCATTAAATCTGTTGACTGCCTATAGAATCTTGACATCTTCCGGGTCAGAGGTGAACTGGACGCTAACTCTGTGGCTAGCTGGTTGTGCTGGGTTACTTGGATAAATCCGCAGAGAACCCCGCTGTTTCAAGCCAAATTAACGCGGCCGGAGGATTTTATTGTGTGTTTTGTGTCAACCACTCGACGGTGAGTCGTTAGTTTTATGTATTTGGGTTACTTTTATGTATAAATGCGGTGGCGACACACCCGTATTTGAGATTTAAAAGTGGTCTTAGGGATTAAAAGATCATTCTCTTTTTTGTTAATTTCGTGGCCGAATAGAATATATGTACGTAAAGTATTAAATAAATCCTTTGATTTTTGTAATTTCATCCTTTTAGGATCATTTTAGTTACTTTTCAGTTGGCAGTGTAGTGCAAATATTGCATAACGCTGCCGGCTACCAATTGTCGAATATAAATAGCGGATTAGATTAGCTTCCCCTAATTTTCATAAGACATTTGTGCTTTTGAAATTGTGGACCTAAAAAAATTAATAAGCGTTTTAGAAATTGTGGAACTAATTTTTTGATTAGCGTTGCCCACCACTGCACCTCAGAGCTTTTTAGGTTGTTCATCACTTCACTGTCAGAAGAACAGAGTCAGTGAAGCAGCTAAATATACTTGTATAAGTAGCTAAATATGCTAGTAGATGGAATCTGCAGCCAATTCTTCAGGTCCTCCATCCTTCATCCTCAATAGGCAGTAGTATGATTATACTGTCCTTAGAGCTCTGAAAGGTGGAGATCCATCCATCCATCCATCCATCTTCTTCCGCTTATCCGGGGTCGGGTCGCGGGGGTAGCAGCCTAAGTAGGGAGGCCCAGACTTCCCTCTCCCCAGCCACTTGGAGCAGCTCCTCTGGGGGAATCCCAAGGCGTTCCCAGGCCAGCCGAGAAACATAGTCCCTCCAGCGCGTCCTGGGTCTTCCTCTGGGTCTCCTCCCGGTGGGACATGCCCGGAACACCTCACCAGGGAGGCGTCCAGGAGGCATCCTAACCAGATGCCCGAGCCACCTCAACTGGCTCCTCTCGATGTGGAGAAGCAGCGGCTCTACTCCGAGTCCCTCCCGGATGACTGAGCTTCTCACCCTATCTCTAAGGGAGAGTCCAGCCACCCTGCGGAGAAAACTCATTTCAGCCGCTTGTATCCGAGATCTTGTTCTTTCGGTCATAACCCAAAGCTCATGACCATAGATGAGGGTGGGAACGTAGATCGATCGGTAAATTGAGAGCTTTGCCTTTTGACTCAGCTCTCTCTTCACCACGACAGACCGGTACAGCGCCCGCTTCACTGCGGACGCTGCACCTATCCGCCTATCGATCTCACGCTCCAGTTTTCCCTCATTCGTGAACAAGATCCCGAGATACTTAAACTCCTCCACTTGGGGCAGGACCTCCTCCCCGACCCGGAGAGGGCATGCTACCCTTTTCCGGCTCAAGACCATGGCCTCGGATTTGGAGGAACTGATCCTCATCCCGGCCGCATCACACTCGGCTGCAAACCGCTCCAGTGAAAGTTGTAAATCACGAACTGATGAAGCCAGTAGGACCACATCATCTGCAAAAAACAGAGAAGCGATTCTAAGGTCACCAAAACGGATCCTCTCAACACCTTGGCTGCGCCTAGAAATTCTGTCCATAAAAGTTATGAACAGAATCGGTGACAAAGGGCAACCTTGGCGGAGTCCAACTCTCACCGGAAACGAGCCTGACTTACTGCCGGCAATGCGGACCAAGCTCTGACACCGGTCGTACAGGGACCTAACAGCCCTTATCAAAGGGCCTGGTACCCCATACTCCCGGAGTACCCCCCACAGAACCCCCCGAGGGACGCGGTCGAATGCCTTCTCCAAGTCCACAAAGCACATGTAAACTGGTTGGGCAAACTCCCACGCACCCTCCAGGACCCTGTTGAGGGTGTAGAGCTGGTCCAGTGTTCCACGACCAGCACGAAAACCACACTGCTCCTCCTGAATCCGAGGTTCGACTATCCGACGGACCCTCCTCTCCAGAACCCCTGAATAGACCTTACCAGGGAGGCTTAAGAGTGTGATCCCCCTATAGTTGGAACACACCCTACGGTCCCCCTTTTTGAATAGGGGAACCACCACCCCAGTCTGCCAATCCAAGGGAACTGCCCCCGATGTCCACGCGATATTGCAGAGTCGCGTAAGCCAACACAACCCTACAACATCCAGAGCCCTAAGGAACTCCGGGCGAATCTCATCCACCCCCGGAGCCTTGCCACCGCGGAGCTTTTTAACCACCTCGGCGACCTCAGCACCAGAGATCGGAGAACCCGACCCAAAGTCCCCAGGCTCCGCTTCCTCAGTGGAAGACGTGCCAGTAGGATTGAGGAGGTCTTCGAAGTATTCCGCCCACCGACTCACAACATCCCGAGTTGAGGTCAGCAGCACGCCACCCCCACCATAAATGGTGTTGGTCGCGTACCTCTTTCCCCCCCTGAGACGCCGGATGGTGGACCAGAATCGCCTCGAAGCCGTACGGAAGTCATTCTCCATGGCCTCTCCGAACTCCTCCCACGCCCGAGTTTTTGCCTCAGCAACCACCCGAGCCGCATGCCGCTTGGACTGCCGGTACCTATCAGCTGCTTCCGGGGTCCCACAAGCCAAAAAGGCCCAATAGGACTCCTTCTTCAGCCTGACAGCATCCCTCACTGCCGGTGTCCACCACCGGGTTCGAGGGTTGCCACCACGACAGGCACCAACAACCTTGCGGCCACAGCTCCGATAAGCTGCCTCGACAATAGAGGCGCGGAACACGGCCCACTCGGACTCCATGTCCCCCGCCTCCCTCGGAACGTGTTCAAAGCTCTCCCGGAGGTGGGAGTTAAAGCTCCGTCTTACGGGAGACTCTGCCAGACGTTCCCAGCAGACCCTCACAATACGTTTGGGTCTGCCAGGTCTGACCGGCATCCTCCCCCACCATCGGAGCCAACTCACCACCAGGTAGTGGTCAGTAGACAGCTCCGCCCCTCTCCTCACCCGAGTGTCCAAGACATGCGGCCGCAGATCAGATGAGACGACAACAAAGTCGATCATCGAACTGCGACCTAGGGTGTCCTGGTGCCAAGAGCACATATGGACACCCTTATGCCTGAACATGGTGTTCGTTATGGACAATCCATGACGAGCACAGAAGTCCAATAACAGAACACCACTCGGGTTCAGATCAGGGGGCCGTTCCTCCCAACCACACCCCTCCAGGTCTCACTGTCATTGCCCACGTGAGCGTTGAAGTCCCCCAGTAGAACAAGGGAGTCCCCAGGAGGCGCACTCTCCAATACCCCCTCCAAGGACTCCAAAAAGGGTGGGTAATCTGAGCTGCCGTTTGGCGCATAGGCACAAACAACAGTCAGAGCCCGTCCCCCCACACGTAGGCGAAGGGAGGCTACCCTCTCGTTCACCGGGGTGAACCCCAACGTACAGGCACCAAGATGGGGGGCAACCAGTATGCCCACTCCTGCTCGGCGCCTCTCACCAGGGGCAACTCCAGAGTGGAAGAGTGTCCAACCCCTCTCAAGGAAACTGGTTCCAGAGCCAGGTGGAGATCCTACATGTTTAAATTAAATCCACAATGCTTGGAAAAACTTTTAGCTTGTACTGTTCGCACATAAACAAATGCCGGTGCTGGTCCATGCCAGAAGTTGCACCCATAATTCACGCAAGGCACCATGGGGGCTAGGAATAAAGTGGCTAGATTTATTATACACAGAGTGAAATATTTAAAGCCTTTATTTCTTGTAATTTGGATGATTATGATTTACAAATTGTTTTAAAAAACTCAGTGTCTCAAACATTTAGAATATTCCACAGTCAGCTTTAGTACCGTTGTCAGTGTAGCAGTCCTGCTAGAAAATGAAACCAGCATCTCCATGAAGCTCGTCAGCAGAAGGAAACATGAAGTCTCTAAAACATCCTGCATTCACTGTGGACTTCAGAAAACCCAGTGGACCAACACCAGCAGAGGACATGGACCCAAACCATCGTTGACTGTGGAAACTTCACTCTGGACTTCAACAACGTGGATTCTGTTCCTCTCCTCTCTTCCTCCAGACTCTTGGACCATGATTTATAAATGACATGAACATGTACTGGTCAGTTGACAGCTCCGCCCCTCTCTTCACCCGAGTGTCCAAGACATGCGGCCGCAGATCAGATGAGACGACAACAAAGTCGATCATCGAACTGCGACTTAGGGTGTAAGCTAAAAGTTTTTCCAAATCCTGTTTTTTCCAGCTGAGGCGTCTGTCTAAGCTGAAGCCCATATTATCCAAAAAGCACCTGGAGACAGTGATTCACGCATTCATTACATCTAGGCTCGATTACTGCAATTCCCTTCTGTTTGGCGTCAGTCAAGCCACCATTGCACGATTACAACTGGTTCAGAACGCAGCTGCCCGATTTTTAACCAGCACACGCAAAAGAGAGCACATTACACCAGTCTTGGCCTCCCTTCACTGGCTACCGGTTCATCTTCGAATCCAATTCAAAATTCTCATGTATGTCTACAAATCGCTGAACAGTCTCGCCCCCGCCTATCTCTCGGATCTGATACACCCATATGTCCCTCCACGTGCTTTGAGGTCAGAGGATCAGGTACTCTTAATAGTTCCAGAAACTCGCCTTAAGCGCAGGGGTGACAGGGCGTTCTCTGTAGCAGGCCCAAGACTCTGGAACGAGTTACCGCTGCTCATCAAACAGGCCCCCTCCCTCTCGGTTTTCAAATCCCGGTTAAAAACTCACTACTACTCCATTGCTTTCAATGCCAGCTGATTTGTATTGGATCGTTTGATTTATGATCTGCAATGTTTTTATGTTTTTCGTGTTGTACTTCATTGTCTGTGTTGCCTGTTGCGTGTTTGTTTGTCCAGCACTTTGGTGTGGACTTGTTCCTGTTTAAAGTGCTTTATAAATAAAATGGTATGGTATGGTATGGTATGTACTTTAATCTGAAAACAGGACATTGGACTAGGGATGAAACCAGCATCTCCATGAAGCTCATCAGCAGAAGGAAACATGAAGTCTCTAAAACGTCCTGCGTTCACTCTGGACTTCAACAACGTGAATTCTGTTCCTCTCCTCTCTTCCTCCATACTCTAGGACCATTATTTATAAATGACATGAACATGTACTTTAATCTGAAAACAGGACATTGGACTAGGGATGCACAATATTATCGGCATGGTATCGGCCGGTATTGCACTAAAGTTCAATATCGGACATTGGCCATTCTATTAAAATAACTCGCCAATATAAAAGGCACTGTTTTTGTCTGCAGTGGCAGCACAATGTGATGATGTCACATGCGCCTACCTGAACTCACGGTGGAGAGGAAAATTCAAAATGTTGGCGGTGTGGAAGTTTTATTTTTCATTGGGGAGGATGTCAGATTCTGAAGATTTTTGGACTACATTGAGATCACTACATTATCCCAAATCTGAGATATTTTTCAGACGTAACGTTACCCGAGTTACAAGCCGTCATTTCTGATGTCATTGAGAAGCTAATAGCTGATAGCACTTAGGTGAGTTTTACCACAGACATTTGGACGTGATGTTAGCTCCGTTAGCATGATTAGTCTTACAGCACAATGGATAGACAAAAACTTTGAACTTAAAAAGTCTGTCCTTCATGCACAAAAGTGCAGAGGATCCTACACTGCAGCTAGGAACCTGGAACAAGCCTCCACAAGTGAGACAGCATCGCAGGTGACTAATGCCAATAAATAACATTTAACACTTTTCATTTAATATAAGTTAAAATGATATGTATATCTTATGGTTGTTACTGAATAGACGTCACCAGCTCTTACAGCTGTTGCACAATTTTTGTAACAAACAAGCCTAAATGAGAGGGCTATTCTGACAAAGGAACGTATTTAAAATATCAGTATTGGTTATCGGCCAAATAAGTTTTAATATATCGGATATCAGCCAAAAATCCAATATCATGCATCTCTACATTGGACCTCTGCACAACAGTCCAGTTGTTTTTGTCTTCAGTCAGGTAAGATACTTCTGACATTGTCTCTGATTCAGGAGTTGGACTTGAGGAACAAGACATTTGTAGCTCATGTCTAGGAGTTAATCAGCTGATTAAGGTGAGCGGTGGGCGGCTGTGGCTGAGTGGTTAGAGCAGTCGTCCTCCAATGCAAGAGTTGGGGGTTCAAATCCAACAGCCATCACATGCTGAAGAGTCCCTGGGCAAGACACTGAACCCCTCATTGCCTCTGATGTGTGTCCCATCAGTGTAGGAATGTGATAAATTAGTTTCTTTAAAATGATTTGTTCAATTAGCTTTGTAGATATATAGTAGAGCGCTGAATGAATGGGTAAATGAGGCACAGATTGTGTTGTGAAGCACTTTGAGTGTCTTGATAACATAGAAAGATGCTATATAAGTACAGTCCATTTACACCACAAGGTTACAGTATTGAACCTCTTCACAATATTCTAATTCTGAGACACTGAATTTTGGTTTTTCATTATTTGTAATTGACTTTCATAAAAACTACAAGAAATAAAGGCTTGAAATAGTTCACTTTATATGTAATGTATCTATGTAATGAGTTTCACTTTCTAAAGTGAATGACAAAAAATATTGAACTTTTTTATTCTGAGCTGCACCTGTATTCTAAAAGTTTTCAATCCCAGTAATTACCTCAAAGGTTTTCATTTTGGATTCAAATGTCTAGTTTTGTTGTGAGCATCAGTTACGCAGCAGCAGGAAAACGCAGCAGCACATTAACCACCTTCACAGACAGATTTTTTAATTAGATGGGAAGAGTTATAAGCCAGGGATATTTGTCCCGGAGCAAAATTATGCAACCTAATACTTTGTGCCTGAACTTTTTGAAAAGTTTATCCCCTCTGATGAAAACACACTACGAGATGCAATATTAGCCTGTGAAAATGAAGTTCCTTACTTAGCTGCGCTCTCTGAAACTTAATGCTTTAATTAATTATTGCCTTGGTGTATTACTGAACGGATCTTAGGCTGAAATGAAGAGCTTCTTTTTTTATTTTTCTCCCATTTTGTTTTTAGACGATATGCTATCAGAAGACTAACTTTAACAATTACAAGCCCTTGAAGGATCATCGCCCACCACCTTTCACCTTTGCTTTTCTGCCACTGAATGCTCATGGATACTGAACAAGGTCAGTTTCTGCAGGGGCTCAGACAAATAGGAAGATATTGCTTCAGGTTTCATAGCCTGCTGGGAATAAATGTGTGTGGGTCCAGAGCCCAGCAGGCCAAGTTAGTGGACCTGGCTCATACTGAGCGAGAGGACTGGCTCTCATCCAAGGTTAGTCGTCCGAACCTGTCTGACAGGTGAAGGATGGCAGACTTGGCCGAAGAGGAGATGTAGTGCTGCTCTGTCAGAACACATGGGCGTCTGTTGCCAGACGGCGGGGTGCGTAGCGAGCTGCAGGGGAGTGAGCAGTAATGAGAGCCGTTTGGTGGCAGTGGGAGGTGAAGGTGCTTCACGAGCTGACAGGATGACAGCAAATGGACCTGCGTGCGGAGGGGTAATTATGCAAACTGAAGTGCAAATGCAAATGTGTGCTTCATTGAGCAACTGATCTGTCTTGTTCCATGTGGTAAGTTATTTCATACCGAGCCGTGCAACGCTGAATATTTAAAGGAGTTCAAGACGATGATTTCATCCTCCCTGCACATGCAGCACATTTTATTTTCAGTCAAGAAAACGAGAGTAGAGCTCCGAGTTGGCATAATGAGAGGCTCGGGGAAAAGATCACCAAGTGAGATCTGTTATAAAAAAAAAATGAAAATTGCCATTAACAAGGAAAATAAAGTCACAATCATCTTCTGGGTCTCATGAAGTCACATTACGTTCTAAATGTGATGCATTTCCACATAAAAAAAGAGTGTCTTGAAAATAAATGATGAATTTTAAGCACCCATTAATTAGCCCAGAGTATATTGTTGGCTAGAGCTCTAAGAAAGTTATTAATTGTTATAAAGACTTTATCTGAAATACACAGAAGTAAAATTCACTTGTGCAGCATGTCACCACTAAAAAATGTCCATTTTCTATAAGCTCAGAGGAGCCTTGTCCAAAAAAAATATATGTTTGAAAAATAAAAGCTATTTTTGTTATTGGATAGAAAACTGGTAATGGCTGATAACTCGTCTGCATGCTGAGCCTAGATCGTCTAAAAATCAACAAAAAAAATGGAGGACAGAAAATCTAAATGGATGGTGTCTATTAGCTCTGGTCCTATTTTAGGCTGATGTGTGTACAGCTAAAACAACAGCATATTCTTTTGGATGTAATAATTTGGAAAGCTTTTAAATGAGAACATGGAAGGATAATAAAAAGAACAAACCAGAAGTCTAAACTAGGGGCCATCAATGTGTAGCTCGTGGGCCTCTTCTGGCCACTTTAAGCTCACAACTTAAAATAAAAAATAGGTTTAAAGTTACTTTACTTTTGTAAGACTTAATGTTTCTCATATTTTTGCTCATTTGCTATTCAAGCACAGTGACGGGGGAAAACACAAAAACAAAAAACAAAACCTCACTAAAAATGAGGAAAATGTTTTAGTTGATATCGTACAGGGCAGTATTGATTCCAGCAGACAGTAAGTTCACCTTCAACTCTTTATTGAAGTTCAAACATATCTGGCAAAGTATGTAGCACACTTCCAGCAGGATTGACCTAACAGCTTCAAGTAACCAGAGCCATATATATAGAGAGTTCCGACACGCTTTGATCTCGCCGACAGGCGGTCAATCGTTCCAAACAACGGCTATGGAAACCTTGTGGAGCTGTGCCCTCTGGCGGCGACGGAGCGCTACTGCAGGCAGCTTCAGACTAACCAGAGCCATGGAACAAATCGCCCCCGCCATGACCCATGTGACTTCCGCATTCCATTCTTACAATGGAACTCTATGGAAGTGTCGCAACTCTCACTTTATATGGCTCTGCAAGTAACCATAACTACTTCTTGTTGGTTGACTTTCAAAATAAAAGCATATAGAATCTCTGCCTAGATTCTGCCACAGTTAGCATGAAAGTAAAAGAACAAGGAAAACAAATATGTGTGGGACAACAAAGCAGGATCATTGATGTGCAGTGAGCTTTGTGACAGGTGAGGCACTGACTCGTCTGGAAATGGATGCTCGCGTACCCATATTTCAATTTAGCCTTTTTTGTTTATTTTAAAAAGGCATCTAAATATGCTTTAATCAACTCCATTCTATTCAACAATGATGGCAAGAAAACAAAACATTTAATGTAAG
>JBBPBX010034406.1:0-32650 GCA_038048925.1 Garcialebias charrua
TGACATGTTTGACAATTACAAAATAATGTGACTTTTCATCTTTTTAAAAGTGGAGAGGAGCTTGATATTATAATGAATTTAAAGATTTTGATATCGCATTAGACTCCATGTTGTCTTGAAAAACATTTAAAGAGTGACAAACACTTAATTTTACCTTGAAAACATTAAATACATTAAAATATGGACTTAGTTAACAGTATTAAAACAAATGTGCGTTCAATTATTTCTGTCACATTGACAAACCTACAGTATAACTACATGTATTTGGTCGTTTACAATTTGATCAAATCAATAAACTCTAATAAAATGGAATATTTAAAAAAAAAAGAGAATGACCATTTAATCCCTAACACCACCTCAAATACACGGGCGTGTCACCACCGCATTTATACATAAAAGTAACCAAAATACCTAAAACTAACGACTCACCGTCTCGTGGTGGACACAAAACACATAATAAATTAATCCTGCCGCGTTAATTTGGCTTGAAACAGCGGTGTTCACTGCGGATTTGTCCAAGTAAGCACACAAACAACTAGCCACACAGAGTTAGCACCGAGTTCACCTATGACCCGGAAGATATCAAGATTCTATAGGCAGTCAACAGATTTAATGAAAAGTAACTAAAATGATACGAAAAGGATGAAATTACAAAAATCAAAGGATTTATTTAATACTTTACTTACATATATTCTATTCGGCCATGAAATTAACAAAAACAGAATGATCATTTAATCCCTAACACCACTTTTATATCTCAAATACACGGGCGTCTCGCCACCGCATTTAAACATAAAAAGCAACCAAAATACCTAAAACTAACAACTCACCGTCACGTGCTCGACACAAAACACAAAATAAAATCCTCCGGCAGCGTTAATTTGGCTTGATACAGCGGGGTTATATAAGGATTTATCCAAGAAACCCAGCACACAACCAGCTAGCCACACAGAGTTATGGATTAAAAAGGTGTAAAAGAGTACTCACCTCTGAACGGATTGTATCCTGGTGGTCATCTACTGCACTCTTGTTTCTGAATTAAATGTCGATGCTCACAATGCTAATGCTATGTTTCTATGCTAGGCTACTATCGCTAACCAACTCCCGCGATCTTCAGGGGAGTGGCTATGAGTGAACTACTTTTATACCCACGGATCTTCAGGGGAGTGGCTACGCAAAACAGGATGTGACGAAATTGTGCCAAAATTAATGACTGTGCCAAACGTAAACTAATGGGAAAATCAGGGTGCAATACCACAGTTCAACCCATAGGACTACGAATACTCGTTTTTAGACCAAATATTGCCGATTTTAACTAATACGCACAAATACATGAAAAATAACTCAAAAATAGTGCTCAGAAACTTTTTAAACACATTCTAGGGAGTTTATCAGCTAAAAAAAGTTAAATTTGGGTTTAGTCGCTCTTTAAAAAGTTCATCACTATCAAAACACGGTGAATCTGCAGGCTGTCTAAGTTTTAATAAGCATCGGATAAAATCGGATTTCTTACCTTTAAAACCCTGACACCCGCTCGAAGTCGTGTTATGAATGACTTCTCTTCGTGCTGTCTCGAGTTTAGATGTTTCTAACTTGAACTGGAAGGATAAGTAAGGTAAGCTAGCTGTTAGCTTAACGCTAGTGTCACTCAGTAAAGCGGAGAGAAGATAATAAAGCTGACTGCTGTCAGAAACTATGTCGGGGTGTTAAAAGGACTGTATTTCTTACACTTCTCTAATCTAGCCGCATAGCAGTGGCTTCATGTGACAGATATCACCCTGTGTGTCAGCTATCCAGGGGCGGTTCACTTTAGCTTGACCGGTTTGACAAGGACGAGCGCGGTGAATTGTGGGAAATGGAGTCCCACTGTGGTAGGGCGCGCCTGGATAGGTCGGTTAAAGGGGCGAGGACTCAAACCTGTTTCTGAGCTTTCCACTATCTATCTACAGTATATCTGAACAATGTTCTGATATAGATAGTCTATCTATATCTGAACATTGTTCAGATATAGATAGTGTTTTTTTTTTATCACATATATAAAATATTTTTTATCTATGTTCAGTGAACATAGATAAAAAAATATTAAATTCTATTTTATGTAAAATTATGCAAAATTTTTCATTTAAACCAAAATAAAACAAAAATCGTTACTATACGTAAAGGGAACCTAAACACAAGTTTTTTATTTATTTATTTAATACATATAAATAGCACATTTGTTGAACCAAGCTTAAGCAACACTACAGTAAGTGTAATTTTAAAATGAAATCAGAGCAATAGTTTTCAGTCTGCGAGAAGCAATCAGCCATTTAACAAAAATTATGATTGAGCTTTTCATTGCAAACTTATTTTCACAATATTTTTCTTGTGTTGTATGAGAGCACAGTATTAAGTGTAACAGAGCGATAATTTTCAGTCTGCGAGATGCAATCAGCTATTAACAAAAATTATGATTGCGCTTTTTATTACAAACTTATTTTTCTTGTATTGTATAAGAGAGAGCACAAAGATTTGTAAGGCCCTCAAAATAAAAGTTGAGATGCTCAGTAGGTCAAAATTTAAACAAATCAGAAGTTTAGTCTCCACTAATCAGAATCTGCACAAATAAAAGATAAATGACTTCAAGAGAAAAGTACTGCAGCGTGACCTTTAAACAAAATAAGTCCTCATATTGACTAATCTTGATATTTGCAATATTGTGACCATAGGTGCAAAATAAGATGGTGGTAATATTTGGTTCTGTTTTGCTACGAGTCTACAAGTTTATAATTGTGATGGAAAAAGTATTCTGAATGATTCTAGCAATTTACAATTAACAATGTGAACAAAATTCAACACAAGTCTTTGAGCTATATGACTGATAAAGAGAATGTTAATGTTTTGGAAAGGCCGAGGGACCTGAAGCATCATGTGTAAAACCAGCCCAACAACCCAGTAAGAGGGTTGGGTGGAAACTCGTCAAAGCTGATCATCAAGCCTGATCCAGAGAAAGAGGTTTACTGATGTTTTTCTGCACAAAGGGCATCGTTACTTAAACACTCACCAACATACAGTACTGTATACTGTAACTGCATTACTTTTGCAGGGATTAAACACCCAACCAATTAATACTGTACATGCAAAACTTGGCTCACCATGAGAAAGGAATTTGCTCAGTGCAGCACAGTTAAACTATTTGACAGCAGCAAGTGAAATTACCTGTACGTCAGTGGTTTTTCAAACTTTTCACAACACCCCCATCAAAACAAAACAAAATGAGTCAAATTAAAAAATAATAATTCTGGCAAATTCTAGTCAAATTAAAAAAAAAAAATCAAATTTAACCCTATACACTTTACCTCTAGTTAATCAAAAATGGTTAAACAAAACAAAATGTGCATTCAATAAATAAAAATTGATAAAAGTTCAATATACCACAGTATTGTTGGCTGGAATGAGTCAAATGTGTGTGTATTTTTATTTATTTAAGTGCAGCACTGCATTTGTGGCTTAATGTTTTATTTAGATGCTTATTTTTTTATGATTTTTTTTCTGATTGGATTATTTGAGTTTTCTTTTTCAAAACAATACATTTCTAACATTACTGGGGTGTAACATTTCAACGAGCGTAACTTTTTCTTTAATTTAATCCTGTCTGCAGTTTTTCATACAAACGTTTCTTACCCTCTACCATGTTTTCAACAGAAAGACATTTCTCATTTCTGTTTGATTTAAAGTTTTTTTTCCCAAGAAACCACAATAACACACAGGCACCCATCTTTAAGTTTTCAGCTTTTCAACAGCCACATCATCCGATGGTTTTTATGTGGGATCTCCAGCTCAGATTAGCCCACCTTGACCATTATTAGTCGGACAATTCATCCTCAAATTAAGGTGAAACCTCGTCCAGCCAGCCAACTTTCCCTCCAGTTAAAAGATAAACTCCTCCAATTTGTTCGTCATCACTTCTATCATCATGCGCAGGTAGGAGCAGATCCACTCTCCACATTGCCCAGCATGTGGTCTGTCCATCTAACAACATAGAAATGTGTTTCATGTAACATATACTGTAAACAAGTCAGAGTTGCAACAATGTCTGAACATTAGTTCCACTTACAACCTTTTTTTTTTTTCAGGATTTCACTCAAGAAATTTTAAATGGCCACACACACACACACTCCCCGTCATGGCACTGTAGCCACCCAGGGGTCATTCCCAACATTTTGACAACCACTGACTTACATCAAGCAAAGGCCACTTACAACCAGTTACATTTATTTTAAATAAAATGTTACAGATGATAAAAAAAAAGCTATTTCAGAGTCCTTTTTGCATTTGTATTTTAAAACTAATTCAATCTGTTGTGGGTGTTTTTTTGTAGTCCTGATGTCCCTTTTGATCAGTAGTTTCACCATACAGAAACGTACAGCAAAACTGATTTCATCTTCATCGGTTATTGTGTATGAAAGCCATGTACCAACATCACAGCATTTTATCTCCTAGTGACTAAATGTGTATGATGTGCAGTGATACTTTGCTCCTCTCTCAGTTGGCAAGGCTGCCATGTTTGCCAGTCCACAGCTCTCGAAGTTCCACCTGACATCCCAGATCTCTGAGGGCCGCTTTACCCACATCCCCACAGTCTTGATGCGTCTGCACCGCCTGAGCAATTAGCACCTCTGCTCCCATCTCCAAGATTGGTTGGCTGTAGTTACTCATACGCGCCACCAGGTTTCTCATCAACATGCAGGCTTGTTTCTGGTGATTTTTAAGGAATAGCAACATGAAAAACACATAAATATGACTCTTTTTTTCTTCTTCCAATAAACATACTAGTTTTAAAAATCTCACTTTACCTGCACATTGATCGCATCAGAATGAGCCTTCATGGCCTGCACAGCAGCAAAGGCACCTCCATTCTCCATAATGGCTTTGCAGTTGTCGGGTTTACGTAAGGCAAGAACAGAGAGGCAAGCACAGCCCTGCTCACAAACCTGCAGCAAAATGTGAGCAGGATCTCAAAACATCTGTTACACTTTTTCCTCAAACTACCGTTTTTAAAATTACATTTAAATTAAACGTTACCGTATTTTCCGGCCTGTAAGTCGCAGTTTTTTTACTACGGTAATTTTCATGTCCTGCGACTTATGGGGCGAAGCGACATATTTATGGATTTTTCCCATATTTTTAGACCAATTTCTGGCTGAGATATGACAGTTTCCATTCATTCTGACAAAAAAATGGAGCAGTACCACTTTCGGCCACTAGGGTCCACCAACCGTTCCCAGCTCATGTGTCCGAAAAAAGCCTCCTCTCCTCGGACTCACTCTGTCGCAGCCCGGCCTCCTGAACTCTGGAGGTCTGAACTAGTGTTTGTTAGCAAAATACCACATGACAGATTTTGATGAAACTTACAGAAAGTAATCACTGGGTGGACATTTACAACTGATTAGCTGTATGAGATGTTTGAGCTAAAATTCGATTTATTTATAATTTATTTTCGCAGCGCGCACGACCGTTTGGAAGACGTCAAAGCGAAACAATTTAAAGGGGACCACATATTGGTTTTTTAAATTTTTATGGTATGTCTGTGTGCTATCCAGACCCCGTTCATTCAATTTAATACAAAAAATAATTCTTAGATAATAAATTATACCCTTTTTAATTCTGCCATTTCTAACTTCCGTTCTAAACGACCTGTTTATGATAATGAGCTCTGAAGTCCACGCCCGTCAAAACTCTGTCTCCGCCCTCTGTAACTGCCAGTATCTCAAATCTGTTGTTGTTTTAAAATTAGCCTTTTTTTATTACTCGTTTGACTTACTGTTAGTGCTAGCTTAAAAAATAACTTACCGAAAGCTGTTTGTGTGCGCCGCCATTAGCTGCTCCTTTTTATCATGCCCTCCCGAATCCGAGCTCTTCCTCCTCCTCCCGAATCCGAGCTCTTCCTCCTCCTTCGGTAATCGGCCTTAACAAACAGCCCGCGTAGCTCCTGCTAGTTGCATGCAGCGCTTTGGTCCACGGCTGCACATCCAATCCAGACAAACGCAAAGAGTGTTTCCAGTTAATTTGTCCATATGAGGCAACCTAACCTCTGACCGGACCGGACCCACACTGTCCTCAAAAGCCAGCAGCTAACTGCAGCCCGATCTCTCCGGAAAAAAAAAAAAAAAAAAGATGCCGCGACCGGGAAGCGAACCCGTGTCCTTCGGATAACGAGTCCAATTCACTACCTCTAGACCAACCGGGCAGTTATGCAAAAAGCAGTCTTTCATCGTATAAGAAACAATCACAACCACCTACATTTAGAACGCTGAAGTTTTGATTAGATTTTGATGAAGTGAAAGGTATTCTTAAAATAAATAAGTTGCTAATCTGAAAATATATCGATCAGTGGTGCTTGATGGTACAGACTGTCGTCCCGCGAGTAAGTGTGTGTGTGTGCACAGTTTTCTGCCGGCTGCGCGTTGGGAGCGATATTACACTAAAAATTGAACTAAAACGTAAAAATAACAATTATAAAGTATTATTATGTCGATGTATATATCTAGTTTCACCCCGATTTCTCCGAAACAAAAGGCTTTAAATAAAAAGGGGGAAAAAAAACGATGCCGTTGACAAGATGCGAACTCTGGTCTCCTGCGTGCCGCTCAAGTGTCGTAACCGCTCAACCAAACTGACAGTTGTGCAAGAGCAGTCCTTCATCATATAAGAAACAAGTCCAAACCGCGAGAGTGTGTGTGCACAGTTTCAACGAGACAGAGTTCATTCAAACAAGGTAATAAAACATTCTGGTTTTACTCAAGATGTGCTGCTGGCTGGAGCAGGGCTGAGCCCATAGCCCCCCCGGGGGCTAAATAAATGAATAAATAAATAAATGACCGCCAGGTCAGTTCCTAAACTGCTCGGCAACCGTGACGTTTTTTATACTGAAGTGGGTTGAGCCGCACCAGGGGTTGCTAGGTGAGGGGCTGGACTCAGGTTTGGTGTGGGTTGTGGTTACGGTTTGTGACGTCACAAACCGCAGGAAGTGCAATCGGAGTGTTTCTATCTAAGATAAATAAATCTACTTAGAGTAAATAAACCACTGGGTGCATTTTTTTAGCACTAGGACTGTTTTTTTATGAAGTACATACCCAAAGTTCAGTAAAAAAAACATTAAAAAGTGAATTTTGAATGTGTGGTCCCCTTTAAATCCAGCTGATTTGGCCATTACGTGAATTTATTAAGGAACGGTTAAGCTCAGAAACACTTGTGCTATTATGTCAGCTAAGAAATATATATTTTTAAAGTGTTTATCTTGCTAAATTTTAAAGAAATGAAGCCGTCCCACCCGCGCGCGTGCACGTAGCAAAACTACTTTTTTAAATCCAGCTGATTTGACCATTACCGGTACGTGAATTTATTAAGGAAAGGTTAAGCTCAGACACATCTTTGCTATAATTTTCAGCAAACAAATAATTGTTTTTACCGTGTTAATCTTGTAAAGTCCTTCCGCGCTCGCTCCGCCATATGCAACAGGGCGGTGGCGCGTAACATACGCGACGCGTCAGCGGTGACGCATAATAGATGCGACTTATGGGGCGAAGCGACATATTTATGGATTTTTCCACTTTATTGGACATAATTGGACTAATGCGACATATAGGGCAGTGCGACTTTTCACCCGGAAAACACGAATTTAAAACAAACTCATAACTAAAATTATTTGCATTTTAAATTTGACGCTACACTAAGAGAAATAGCATTCATCTAAAACGTAGACGACTCACAGCAGGGTTGGTCATGTGTCTGTTCATGGCGATGACGATGAGCTCCACGCCGCCAGCGCTGACAACTGCGTCTTTCACGTCATCGTTTCCCGCTATAGCACGTATAGCGCTGAGGACTTGCCGGACCAGCTCCTGCGAAAACAAATTCAATGAGGAGAACAACCATACACATAAAGTCTATTTGTATCACAATTATTATTTCTGTACACTACCGCTGATTCATAGCTATCGGCAAGCAACGTCATAATGAACTTTAATCCACCCAGATCACAGATGTCTTGACAAAACTCGTTCCTGACAGCCAGGCGGGCTAAAGTTGCACACAGCTCACTCAGAACAGACTTGTTATTAGGGTGAGCTGTGAAAAAAGTAGATGTGATGCATCATTATGACATTAATGAAATCTGTTAAAGACTATTAAAAACCTGGGTAAAATGCTGTATCTGAATTGTAGCTGGTCTTACCTTTTGCAGAATCAATTAAAATCTTCAGCCCATTGTGCTCAAGAACGATCATTTTAGCATGCTCATGAGCATTCCCAAATG
Source organism: Garcialebias charrua (assembly GCA_038048925.1). Taxonomy (NCBI): domain Eukaryota; kingdom Metazoa; phylum Chordata; class Actinopteri; order Cyprinodontiformes; family Rivulidae; genus Garcialebias; species Garcialebias charrua. The sequence goes on from JBBPBX010034406.1 coordinate 8,297, forward strand.
CAACTCGAACATCATCATCAAAGGTCATGATCCTGAGAGCTGACGCGGCCTCTTTGATCAGCTCCGCGCAGCCACTGTGTTGTGTAATAGCACGAGTCAACAATGGCAGCAGGCCACCTTTAACCAGATCCTGCCTGTTCTGTTCGTGTTTTACGCAGCAGTGACGCACCACGCAGATGGCAGCACACGTCACCGAAGAATCTGCTTGGTGTTTCTTCAGGACATCCAAAAGAAACCGTTGTCCTTCTGCATCCAACAAGTCCGGCTGTCCATCCGTCAGTGCAGCCAGAGCGGACAGCGCCGTCAACACAGAGTCCTTCTCCTCCACGCTCTTCTTGCAGTAGGACAGGATGGTGGGATAGGCGTCTTTTTGAGCAGCCAAATATCTCTGAGCAAATCCAACAGAGCACTGCTCAGTGAAGCATTTCATGTCTGCTGTCACACCGGCTACAGAAGCAGAGTCTTTTTCAATTCGAAGAGAATCCAAAGCCTATAAAAAATAAATAGAAGTAAAAATTAACAGATACTGTGAAAACCAAATCTTATTGTACTAAGGTGTCCTTTTCTTTAAAGTGATCAAAACTCACCTTTAGGACCTCATGAGTTTGCTCTTCTCGTTTGTCATCAGATGATACAGCACGCACAGCCTTAACTATACAAGTGAGGTCTACACCTGCAGTCACACATTACATTTGTGTTAATGCTCTGACTTAAAACATGTCATAAAAACTTATGAAAACTATTTCAACTCTGCTTCATCTTGCCAAATTAAACCTGGAATTAAGAAAATTATCTGCCTCTCCTGTGTGGCATATTTATTTAAAGAGCAGCATAGGATAATATTAAGTTATCCTAACAAAACCACTTAACAAAAACCCTTAAATGCTGCAAAAATTATTTATTCAAAGCACACATATATTAATTTAAACTATCACAAAAAAATACTAATAAAATTTGTCTTGTGTAATTGTGCATATCCTAGAGCTTGTTTTGTGTCTCATATTGATAATATACATTTTTATGATGCTTGCACTAACCAGTGGATGTTCATGTCTGTGCCACTTAGCTTGAGTTTTAATACATATTCAACTCAGGTTTTAGATGTAACTCCAAAATTGGGACAAGAGAATATAAATAATAAAGCTGCAGGAAACAGTAATGTGTAAATTCTTGATAGCCATCATTTTTTATACTTCACTTACAAAGAGTCGGGTTTTTTTTTCTTTGCAAGTGGTCTTTGGCAATTTTTCTTCAGGTATCTGCCGGACTTTCCAGTGTTTTAATGTTAACTTTGGCTGCTTTTTTACTAATTTTTAGTCCAAGACAACCATTCTGAGTTTTTTTGTTTGTTTTTTTTGTTTACACTATGTAATTCTGACTATACATTCAAGCATAGTTTTGTTTTTATTCAAGGGATGAACAAAGTTATATCAACAAATAAAAGACAACTTGGCAAAGAACCAGTTTAAAACTGAATCTAGACATAAAATGGTATTGTAGTAATATAGGACGGGGTCAGTTTACTGACTTACCTATATTTTAGATGTATAAATTGGCAGGGTTTAGACTGACACAAAAATACATCATTAATTAAACGGGTTCTCTCTTTTTCAGCTTAATACCAATAATTCTATACCTTGACCAGATGTAATTCACAGGAAACGTTAAACTTATGTTGGCACAGCAGGACTGGACCATTTATTTAACATAATTGTAAATTACATCACACATTTGTACATGATTGGTTGATTATTTTTCCTATAATTAACTTCAGCACAGATGAAATATAGGAACAACAGAACAAGTGAAGGATGATATTTTACTCATTTCTGTAGGTACATTAACTTAGTTTCTGGCTTAGGAAGATAAAGGTTTAGGAGGAAGAAAATGGAGGAAAAGAAGTTAAGAGTCAGGGAGTTATCTTGATGTGTTTAACCAGAAGCATGGCAGCTCTCCGGCTGAACTCGGCTACACGTTGGTACCCTTGGCAAAGCATTTGACGACTTTTACCTCGTGAAGATGGTCAGTCTCCCTCGGTCCAGTTTGGTCAGTTCGTTTACCATTCTCAGCGTCTCCAGACGTGCGCCTTGACTCGAACCGAAAGTAACGGCAGCTCCTGGTGTTGTTTTCAAGATAAGACGTTCCTTAAAGGAATGTCAATAAAAGAGCTTTTTCAGCTGTTGAAGATGACTTATAACTTGGCATGTTATAAGCCTTTAACTGAATGACGTGGTCATTAGCGTGTTGACCAGACGATCATCAATTCTTTGGGGAACCTCATGGCATTGAGGTCCTCAGCAAACTCCGTCAGTTCCAGCAACAGCTTAGAACTTTAAGGAAGGATCTCAGATCAGTGACTTGTTGTTTCCCCATTGGTCCAAACGAACCAGTGGGATGAAGGTCACTCGGATATCAGTTTTTAGAACATAGAAGAAGTTGTTTAGAATGAAGAGAGAGAAACAGATTGACTGGAGCCAGCTTCATAAAACAACTGATTAAAACTGTGTTCTAACTTCTAACAAAACTGATCGAGTTCAGTCTGACATATTAATTCACTTTCACCATTTGATTCATCATATGAAGAAGTGATCATTATTTTGAAATAACATTGGATTTCCAACTTGAATTAAACAGTTTGAATTAAACAGTCTTTGACTTAACAAACATTGAATTCAATAATGCTTATACAAGTAACACAAGGTTATTCATTAACACAAAAATAGAGGAATAAGAGAGTCTCTTATGACTTATTGTGTTTTGATTCAAAATAATGTAATAAAATAGTGTCAATGTCTTTTTCTGAGAGTATCAGTGAAAAGGTGTCACTGAGACATATCAAAGAGACGAAGGTGTATCAAAGACCACCGTCTGTATCACTACAGTATTTTAACATTTTATTTAACAAAAAAGTACAAACAGGATTCCAAAAAAGTTGGGACACTAAACAAATTGTGAATAAAAACTGAATGCAAAGATGTGTAGGTGCCAACATCTAATATTTTATTCAGAATAGAACACAAATCACAGATCAAAAGTTTAAACTGAGAGAATGTATCATTTTAAGGGAAAAATATGTTGTTTCAAAATTTCATGGCGTCAACAAATCCCAAAAAAGTTGGGACAAGTCCATTTTTACCACTGTGTGGCATCCCCCCTTCTTCTTACAACACTCAACAGACGTCTGGGGACAGAGGAGACCAGTTTCTCAAGTTTAGAAATAGGAATGCTCTCCCATTCATGTCTAATACAGGCCTCTAACTGTTCAATCGTCTTGGGCCTTCTTTGTTGCACCTTCCTCTTTATGATGCGCCAAATGTTCTCTATAGGTGAAAGATCTGGACTGCAGGCTGGACATTTCAGTACCGGATCCTTCTCCTACGTAGCCATGATGTTGTGATTGCTGCAGAATGTGGTCTGGCATTATCTTGTTGAAAAATGCAGGGTCTTCCCTGAAAGAGATGACGTCTAGATGGGAGCATATGTTGTTCTAGAACCTGAACATAGTTCTCTGCATTAATGGTGCCTTTCCAGACATGCAAGCTGCCCATGCCACAAGCGCTCATGCAACCCCATACCATCAGTGATGCAGGCTTCTGAACGGAGCGTTGATAACAACTTGGGCTATCCTTGTCCTCTCTGGTCCGGATGACATGGCGTCCCAGTGTTCCATAAAGAACTTCAAATCGTGACTCATCTGACCACAGAACAGTCTTCCATTTTGCCACACTCCATTTTAAATGACCCCTGGCCCAGTGCAAACGTCTGAGCTTGTGGAGCTTGCTTAGAAATGGCTTCCTCTTTGCACTGTAGAGTTTCAGCTGGCAACGGCGGATGGCACGGTGGATTGTGTTCACTGACAATGCTTTCTGGAAGTATTCCTGAGCCCATTCTGTTATTTCCTTGACAGTGGCATTCCTGTTTGAGGTGCAGTGACGTTTAAGGGCCCGGAGATCACGAGCATCCAGTAGAGTTTTACGGCCTTGACCCTTACGCACAGCGATTGTTCCAGATTCTCTGAATCTTTTGATGATGTTATGCACGGTTGATGATGATAACTTAAAAGTCTTTGCTATTTTACGCTGGGTAACACCATTCTGGTATTGCTGCACTATCTTTCTGCTCAACAATGGTGGAATTGGTGATCCTCTTACCATCTTGGCTTCTGAGAGACACTGACACTCTGAGAAGCTCTTTTTATACCCAATCATGTTGTCAATTGACCTAATTAGTGTTAATTGGTCTTCCAGCTGTTCGTTATATGCTCAATTTCCTTTTTCCAGCCACTTATTGCTACTTGTCCCAACTTTTTTGGGATTTGTTGACACTGAAATTTTGAATCAACATATTTTTCCTTTAAAATGTTACATTTACTCAGATTAAACTTTTGATCTGTCATCTATGTTCTATTACGAATAAAATATTAGATGTTGGCACCTCCGCATCATTGCATTCAGTTTTTATTCACAATTTGTTTAGCGTCCCAACTTTTTTGGAATCCGGTTTGTATCAGTTGAACACTTGTCAGCCGATGATAACTGAAACATAACGCATCTGTCGAGCCAAGTGTCCAGCTTTTGGTGGAGTTATTCTCATTTCTTAAATTGTATTTCCAATCATGAATTATGTTTTTCCAGTATGAATTTCCAGATACTATTTGTCTGCTGTAGATTATTTCTTTAAGCCTGACACTTTTCCTTTTGTGGCCCACTTGTTCACTTTCCTGATTTTTTACACACAATTTGTGACATGGTGCTGCAAGGACTGGACTGAAACTTGAGGGAAAAACAGATCAAGCCTAATAAAAATTTGAAAGGCAATCAGAAATTCATGAGCCATCAAGACCACTTTAAAACATATAACTGCTGGAAACCTCAGTTTAATGAATATAGCAGTGGTTTCAAACTTTTTGCGCAGTAATCTACCCAGTATGTCAGTACTGTGTACTACACTACTATAGTATTTGAGTAGTGTGTTACTGAAACTTCAGGGGCATTTACCTTGAGACTCAAATTGCTCCACTGCATCTCTGAGAGCATCTTCTGGCTCCATCTCAAAGTCCTCCATGTTTTCCCGAACAACATCATCAAAGGTTTCCTGCGTGATTCTTCGTTTAGCCATTTTACTCTTCAGTTAAACAGGATGTCGGAAAATGGTCCTGTCAAAACATGAGAGACGTTAATAACTGCGATTAAACCGAATAAAAAAAGAGCATAACGTCAGAAATAACGCCAGCTAATGGAGCTGTTTATGTTTTATTCCCTGGTATAGTTTAGGTTCGCAAATTTACCGTTCGACAAAGCTGGTGGTAAAGTATTTATAAATGTGATATTTTTATTTTAGATAATCAGATAAAGAATGAACCTCCGCCCTGCAACAACCTCGACCACTTTGGTGAATGAAGTTACGAAGATTTCGTAGCGGCAATCTACATGAACAGCAGTACGTAAAGAGCGGTTCGTTGTGAATAGCCAATTTCGCCGAACGCCGACACATAAATTTGCTCGGTTGCAACAACGACTTAAAACATTAGTTCCTACATGCAGTTTAAAAAAATCTTTACTTGACACATCGTAAATATGTAGTTGAATTATTTAAAATAAAACAATTTTAAAGACAAGTAAAGTTACCTGTAGGGTATTCATGCAATACATTGACGGAACAGACCAAACAGTAAACAAACGCTTTGGAACCGCCATGCCTTTCAAAATAAATATTTTTTGTAAATCACTCAGGCTAATGCTGCCAGGTAATTTAATGCGTTCTCGTTTTCATGCAACTTTATTAAAATAACATGAGTTGCACAAAAACCGAGTAACCCAAAAACCGCATCGTCGTCGTCGATGGAAAACGGAAATAAAAATTAAAACCGGAAGTATATTTTTCTAACTGGTGCTGCACAAAGGTGTCACGATTTTTTAGCAAACTCTGCAGACATCGCAGACTGCTGTTCCAGCTGAGCTGGCAGTAGAAGCCTCGTGCAATATTTGTTTTTAAATTACAGATGTGAAGCGTATTATGTGTGAGATGATGAGATCTGTCCTCCATACCCTGCAGCTCACGTCCACTGACTGCCCAAGGAATGGTGTCTGAAAATGTGCTGTCCCTGAATCTGCAACAACAACAAAAATGTTGTTAGTCCCATCATGTCCTCATTCCAAACTCATCCTGCAGCAGATCACTATGGTTCATGGGACATGAGGCCACAGCCATAAAGTGAGTCATCAGCTGTCAAGGCTTATCTCTGTGATTGTTGTTGATTATCAGTTGAAACAGATTCTACAGAAAACACCTTTTGTGAGCTGTGCAGCTTGAGCCTGTGTTGGTTTGTGCTTAGATTTCTCAAGTTCATCAGCTCTGCCAGCAGTGACCCAGGATGATTGCAAACCATGCTGCTCCACTTCACACACTCTTGGTGAGACTGAAGACAAAGAAAAAGTTTTTAATGTGTTTCATTTGCTGCAGTGAATTCATAGAGGGTTAAAAAAACTGCTATTTCATCAATGCTTTAAATAAATGCACAAGTAAACATAAAGGCTTGCATTCCTTTCTGAATCAACAGCTATACAGAGAGGATTAACCATGATCACAACCAGGGGCGGCCATCTGTGCAAATACATAAGTACAGTATATACATAATATTTGTAAGTTGAATAGGTAAAAAAAAAATTTATTTAACATTATGGGGTAGTTGTTTATTTTATATTACATTCAGTTAAATTTAGCTACATTTACACTGTCTTACAGTTACATCTTGCCCTTTGAGGGCAACCATTATGCTGATGTGGACCTTGGTGAAAATGAGTTTGACACCCCTGGACTACATCTTACAGTTCCAATGACAGAACTCAGTCTTCACCAGGCTTATACAAGCTGTTATTTCCATTAACGCTATATTTACATCCACAGGATTGAGCGGCTGTGGCGAGATGTCAGAGTCATAGTTACAAACAAGTACTAGTTGCTGCACTCCCTGGAGACAGATGGACTCCTGGACATCTCATCAACCCAGGACCTGTTCTGTGTGCACTACATCATTCTTCCCAGACTTCAGACAGACTTGGATATATTTGCAGGAGCCTGGAACCATCATCCACTCAGAACTGAAGGAAACCTGAATCCAGAGCAGATATGGAGGATTGGACTGATGAACACAAATGTGAATCAGCCTGACATTCCAGAGGTATTTATTGTATGATTCAATACCTCATATACATAGTTCCCATGTGACGTCACATCCGTCTTACTTCCGGGTGGACCCTCATTTTGAAAGTCTCAGAACAGGGGACAGCGCGGTTTAATGGATGTTCATTTTTCACGTTTTTTTTTGTGTTAATTTCTAATTAATTGCAATGGTTACTTCGTGTTGTGTCAGTGGGTGTTCCAGTCGGGTAGACGTTTGGGCAACGCGCAGGTTTCAGTTAATCAAAAAAAAAGTAACGTGAAGGATTTATCTCATCGGAGAAACTGGACAGCAGCTCCTCCTAGCTCTGAGTCTGCTTGGATCTGCTCTGGAAGACGTCGTCTTTTGGCCGGTAAACAAAATATTCTACATAAATCATTTTGTGAAACTATGTCAGAACAATGTTAGAGTACAACTGTCTGTGTGTTAGAGCTGTTTTTTTTCATTATTTAGCGACACCGTCTTGCATGCTGTTAGCTTAGCATCTCGCTAACGCGACAATGGCCTCACGGTCCACCAGGACCGGCGGGTGAAACCGTCCCAGTTGGAGAAGGAGTACGGGAGCCAAGTCGTGCGGGCGACGCGTCGGTCCCATGGGACGTCACCCCGCAACCGCGACGGTTCCACGCCGTCTGACCTGAGCTCGACGCCCTCGGCTCCAGTGCTAACAACATGCTAACTTCCAACACAGTAAGACTCAAAGTGCTGGTTCTGGTCCGTGTTCAGCTTGGACTGTTTGTACTGGCTGTGTGTTATTTTAGTTCAACCTTTATTTAGCTGGTTAGATATGATGTAACTGTAACTGGCTGCTAGACTTCCTGACCGGGAGACCACAGACAGTGCGGGTCGGGAGTAACACATCTAGCACCATCACATTGAACACAGGGGCCCCACAAGGATGTGTGCTGAGCCCCCTTCTATTCACCCTGCTAACACACGACTGCACACCATCGTACAGCTCCAACCACTTCATCAAGTTTGCGGACGACACAACAGTGGTGGGTCTCATCAGCAACAACGATGAGACGGACTACAGGAACGAGGTGAGCCGCCTGGCCTTGTGGTGCGGACACAACAATCTCACTCTCAACGTGGAGAAGACAAAGGAGATTGTTGTGGACTTCAGGAAGAAGGATGCCCAACATGCCCCTCTGACCATCAACAGCACCGCAGTGGAGAGAGTAGACAGCACCAAGTTCCTGGGAGTGCACGTCTCAAAGGACCTGTCCTGGAGCAGGAACACTGCAGCACTGGCAAAGAAGGCTCACCAGCGTCTCTACTTTCTCCGCAAGCTGAAAAGGGCTGGAGCTTCAACCCCCATCATGAGCACCTTCTACAGAGGTGCCATAGAAAGTGTCCTGACCAGCTGCATCACTGTGTGGTTTGGTGCATGTACTGCATCCTGCCGCAAGAGCCTCCAGCGCATTGTGAGAGCAGCTGAGAAGATCGTGGGCACCTCCTTGCCCTCACTGCAGGACTTACACAGCAAACGCCTCACTCGGAAAGCCCACCGCATGGCAGGTGATCCCACACACCCACTACACAGCTGCTTCAGACTGCTGCCATCAGGGAGGAGACTGAGGAGTCTCCAGGCTCGAACCAGCAGACTGAGAGACAGCTCTGTTCATCAGGCAGTCAGAATGCTAAACACTCTGCCTGCTCTGCCCCCTCCCATTTGAACTGCCTTAACACTAAAACTTTCTCACACATTATCACTCAACACAAAGTTTTTAACACTAGACTCTGTGTCATCAAACGGGTTTTCACTAAACTCTCGGTCATGTGCTCATACAGTTTGCACTACTTCTCATACTTGCACTAATGTCTGTATTACATCACTGCCTATCCACAATATTCCTACGCCCCATGATGCCTTGCGCGAATTATGGGAACGACTTCCGCCGGAAGTGAGAGCAGCAGTTAAAGCCCAGTCTACTGGCTGTATTTATCACGTTTGTTTGTTTTTTTGTTTTTTATTTCTAATTAATTACAATGGTTACTTCGTGTTGGGTCAGTGGGTGTTGCTGTATAAACGTTTGTTCAAAGCGCAGTTTTCACTTCATCCCAAAAATAAGTAAACGTGAAGGATTTATCTCCATCGGACGAGCTGACAGCTGCCCCTCCTCTGTCTGATCTGCTCTCGAAGACGTCGTGTTCAGATCACGTTTTCTCCGGTAAACAAAATATTCTACATAAATCATTTTTATGGGCAGCACGGTGGCACAACTGGTAGAGCTGCTGCCTCTCAGCGAGAAGGTTGCCGGTTCAAATCCCGGTCCGGGGCCTTTCTGGGTGGAGTTTGCATGTTCTCCCCGTGCATGCGTGGGTTTCCTCCGGGTACTCCGGTTTCCTCCCACAGACCAAAAAACATGCTTGTTAGGCTGATTGGTGACTCTAAATTGACCCTAGGTGTGAGTGTGAGAGTGGATGGTTGTTTGGTGTGAGTGAGACAGGTCCCTCTTGTAAATGAGTCCCCGTGACTCAACGAGGCTAGCCTGTATAAATAAAGGTTGAATGAATTTTGTGAAACAATTTCAGAACAATGTGAGAGTATAATTTTCTCTGTGTTGGAGCTGTTGTTGTTTTTTCTTCATGATTTAGCATTGTCTACTAGCTGTGGTTAGCTTAGCATGTAGCGTTAGCATCTGTTAAAAGTATTTACTAAACAAATCTGTGGATAAATAATATAACTACATGTGTGTGTAATACATTTGCAGCACACTATATATACAGTATATACATACATACATACTGCACATACATACTGTACTGTAGTACTGTTTTGATTGTAGGTCCCTGTTACTCTCATGTGAATAAAGCAGTGGGATGCTGTTTGTACAGAAAATATTCCATAACACAAGCTCATCTTTTGGTTATTACTACATTTGTTCTATTGAAATATTTATATTTTCAGGAAGGCCTGCACACAAGTCACAGACTGGTCTCCCACGCTGAAGTTGACAGACACACTTACTCTGAGACGCAGGAGCAGAAGAACAAGTAATGACACAAGCACCTGGCACAATAATTCAAAAATATTAAAGTAAATCTAAGATAAAATTACTGAAATCAATATAAAATTGAACATTACAGTATATCTTTGTGAATGAGTAAAAAATGTAGGAGCAACTGTATTTATTCTTTCTACTTTGAGTAGCAAACTTGGTCTTATTTTAGACTTTGTGATGCAAACATGACAGTTTTATTCTTTTTTTTTAAGGTACAGACGAGTGAAGGGCCGAGTTCCATCGTCTTGGATTCCGGAGGGGTTTGCTGCTTGCGCCAGTCGTCCAGTGGTCGTCCAGTGGTCCCACATGATGAGGAATCTGTTCCAGTTTGTTTAAAATCAGAAACTGCCCATCATTTCTTGTTGAGTGTATTTGACCTGGTATTTATTCTTGTATTTATTCTGCAGCCAATCATTTTCATTAAAAGACATCAAATCACCCACAGTTCTCATATTGTATTCAGTTTCAAATGTTTTTAGTTTATTCATTCATTCATTCAACCTTTATTTATACAGGCTTGCCTCGTTGAGCCACGGGGACTCATTTACAAGAGGGACCTGTCTCACTCACACCCAGGGTCAATTTAGAGTTACCAATCAGCCTAAAATTTATAATTATAGCTTTTATTCTTATCAATCTCCTCCTGGAGGAGGAACCACAGCAACGTGCATGTTTCTAAGTTTTGTACTTGTCAATAAAAAACTAAACTGGTAAGTTGCCAAAAAAACAATCACATCTAGTTTTTTTATTTGCAGTAGAACTTCTCATTAGACATTAAACAACGTATCTTATTGAAATAAAGAAGGTGAAACACAGCAACACCAAATGTACTTCAAACGCAGATTTATTTATAGAAATTATATTTTCACTCATTTGTTGCTGTGGTACATAACTGCACACAAACTTCTGGACCAACTGGAGTGTCATCCATCCCTGGACCAACTGGAGCGTCATCCATCCCTGGACCAACTGGAGCGTCATCCATCCCTGGACCAACTGGAGCGTCATCCATCCCTGGACCAACTGGAGCGTCATCCATCCCTGGACCAACTGGAGCGTCATCCATCCCTGGACCAACTGGAGCGTCATCCATCCATCCCTGGAACTCACCTTATGCAGAAATATAACAGAAAGGAGGAAAAGAAAAGTACAGTATACAAACATTAGGGTTCATTTATGAACACACACAAACACACACACACCTAGATTATATATATATATATAACTAAACACACACACACATAGATTATATATATAAATAAACGCACACACACACGCACACCTAGATTATATATATATATATATATATATATAAATAAACACACACAAACACACCTAGATTATATATAAAAGAAACCCACGCGCACACACACACCTATATTATATATATATATAAACACACATCTATATATATATATATAAATAAGCACACACACCTATATTATATATATATATAAATAAACACAACACACACCTATATTATATATACAGTATAAATAAATATACACAGACAGCATACATACAGTATATAGGTGCGTGTGTTTATTTGCCAGTTATGCACGAAAATATTAGTATCATTTAATCACTGACTACATAAAATCATAACACTAAAAGCTGTCTCAAATCATACCTGGTGTTCTCGATCCTCTGGAGGATACAGAGTCTTTTTTCAGGTGGTTTCTCGTAGCCCAGCCACAAAGAAGGATGCAGGTTTTTGTTTTCGGAGCATGTTCAACACACACTAGTTGCAGCCACAAATTCAGCTTCGTCTGATTATTCTTACAGCCACGAACAGCGCAACAGGTACCAGAGCTCCACAAGACATCTTCGTGACAATATTAGCTCAAAATAACAGAAAACAGAACTTTAACAGAACTTCAACGACGCGCACAGATAAACAAGTAAACAACGAGGAGCCAATGCAGAAATTCTACTTCCGGGGTCAAACGGAAGTAAGTCCCATAATCGCAAATACAGTGCCACCTTCAGGAATATTGTGGATAAAAAAATACATTTGAAAACAAAAAGCCAAAGCAGAGAAAATCTATGAAAACCCCTAAATGATCCTCAAGCTGTTCTTTAATTGAGGTAAATTGTAGCATTAAAAAAAAAATCTGTTTTTGTGTTGACATTTTTAAAGTGTTTGTATGTTGTTGTTTTTTTAATTAAAAAGTCAAAACCTCCAAAAGCAGAATGAACAAGTCTGTTTTATACCTCATTTGTCGGGATCGTTCCAATGACTGCAAATAATCTAAGGATACTTACGCCTTCTTGATGTCATCTTGCGTGGCTGTTCTGGGAACTCCCAGGATGTTATAGTAATCCACCATGTCGCCTCCTTGGAACACCACTCTGAAATATAAGCATATATTCAGTTCTGATCTGTGACTCGAGTCCAACCCTTAGCATTAACTGAATTATGTCCCTAAAAACACACGACATGTCCAATAAAAGCAAAGGAGACCAATGCCTAAACACCAACAGGGTGACAAATGCAGAAATTGAAACAATGCTTCTTTCGTTTTACTCAAACGTCACACAAACTACACACTTGGTCACAGTCAGTCTTTTTGGTTTTTGTCTCAGAAACAATCATTTCTAGGCTATCAATGTGCATCAACGTAAAATAAATTTGCCAATTGCAAACACTGCATTACAGTACATGTTTTTCTGTGATCACAAAACTTTATTTGCCTAAAGTTTCATAAATAATTTTTTTGTGAAGATCAAATCCCGACTGGAGGCCTTTCTGGATGGAGTCTGCATGTTCTCTCCATGCATGCATGGGTTTTCTCAGACAGACGATGGATAGATGGACTTTAAACAGAGGGCGTAAACAGATCTTTGAAGGGCGTGGACTTCAGAACTTCTATCAGAACCGGTCGTTCAAAACGAAAGTTAAAAATGGCAGAATTAAAAAGGGTATAATTGATTATCTAATAATTACTTTGTGCATTAAATTGAAGGAATAGGGTCTGGATATCCCACAGAAATACCATAAAAATTTAAAAAACACATCTGAGGTCCCCTTTAAACTGTAACAAAATTTGCCTCATTTACTTATCAACTATACTTTTTTAGGGTTTATTTCAGTTCCAATGGAGTGGGTTTATTAAAAGTGCTATGTGTAACTTTCTGTAGAGCACAGAACTTAGAAATATTTTCAACAGGCAAAGCATTCTGATCCCTCCCCCTCAGAGCCATATATGGCTCTGCCCCCCCTTGCTCTGCTGAAATTCAAATTCAAGCTCTGTTTTTATTGGCTGATTCAAATTCAAGCTCTGTTTTTATTGGCTGGTTACAAACTCTGTTTTTATTGGCTGGTTAACGGCGGGTCACTCTGTGTTTTTAGTGTTTTTATAAATGCTGATAGAGAAGCAAGGGGACTATAGTTTTTTTCAGAGATTACTTTGTCTAACATCAGTCTGTCAGTAGATAGTGACAGAGTGAAGAAATATGTTAAAAATATATTGTTAGAAAAGTTACAGACTGCACTACAAAGTTACATAGTGCAGCTTTAAGCACATATGCTTCAAAACTGCTTAGGCACGTTTAAATAAATATATATAAAAAATAGAAAGTAAAACTACTTGCCCTGAATACACCCAGCACAGGGGTCTGCAACCTGCGGCTCTGGAGCCACATGCGGCTCTTTGGCTCCTCTGCAGCGGCTCTTTCAAGCTTTGACCAAAACTGAATTTTATTGGTTGTTATATAAACTATTTTAAAAAAGGAACTCGTTTTAGCAGTTTTCCTCTTATTTATTTTGCTGGAACATGTACAAGGAGAAAAAAACACATTTTAACTTTATGCTTTATTTCTATACTTATTTTTTCCACAATAAAAAAAATACGTAGGTCTGCATAGTTAATAGTTTTTATTAATTAAAAAAACTACCACCACCCCCACACACAAGAATCGGGTGTTTTCATTTGTCTTAAAGTGTAACTCACCTCAAAATCAACTTTTTTTAGCTGATAAACTCCCTAGAATGTGTCTAAAATGTTGTATAGCACTATGTCTGGGTTAATTTTCATATATTTGGTCTAGGATTCTCACTGTGACGTGTTTTCTCACTCTGTCGTCATGAAAGTGGTTCAAGCAGAGCCAATCCCCTGCAGAGATGAGAAGGTCCTCGCTCCAGTTCATACCTTATATGGAAGTGGTACATTTCACTCCGGAAAAGTACTGCAACAACGCATATTATCGTTTTTGGAATGGCACTAGTTATTTGTATATTTTAACTTATTTATTTTAAGAATACTTTTCACTTCATCGAAACTATTTAGTTGTATTTGTTTTCTTATTATGCGATGGACAAGTGATGCCTGAATGCCAAGTTGGAGCAGTGGTGGAGATGCAGGTTTGGGATGCGAAGGACCCAGGTTCGACCCCGGTCACGGAAAACCTTGTGGTATTATTTTCATTTTTTTAAGCCTTTTGTTTTGCATTTTTCGGGTGAGAATAGATAAATACATCTACATAATTTTTTCTTTGTTGTTGCTTGTTTTAAGTTGTTTGCTAGAGTTTTAGTGAGGGGGCATGAACGCAGCATAACCCGCCCCCCACCCAACTCCTCCCCTCCTTGTCTCTCGACACACTCATTTTGAGGCAGTTTTTGAATCTGGTATGGGGGCGGAGCTATCATTTGACGTGAGTTATTCTTTAAATTGTAAACACCTAAATTATTATTATTTTTTTTTTAGCTTCATATGTCACCCCAAATGGCCACAAGCCCCCTCCAACAAACCAAGTAGCCCATGGGCCACCAGTTGATAACCACAGCAGGTTGTCCCGGCTCTCACTTTTAATTTAGTGAACAAAGGTGTAGAATGGCTCTTTTGATCGTAAAGGTTGCAGACCCCTGACCCAGCAGCTTTATAATAGCTACTGACAACATCTAAAGCCGTCATGCCACAGCTTCAAGCCAGGGGGGGACTTCCCAACTGAGGTAAATCAACTAATATTAACTTTCTATAACCCCCTCTGGAGCAGACAAGTTATTAGTAGTACCGAGGAATCTGACAACTGCTGAAGCCCAAACAAACCTAAACACAGCAGATGTAGCTGGAGGCGCAGTTAACATGTGATATTTCTGACTCCATTTATAGTAAAGCTACACTTCACTACTGTTTGTGTTAGCAGTGGTTAGCTAGGGCTAACAGTAGCTATCAGACCACCTACCGCTCGTGCACCTCTTCAGCCTTCTTCTCTGCTCAACAGCCACCTCCCACCCGGGCTCCGGTGCGAGGGACCGTGGAGGCTCTGCTTCGGTGTTTTCCAGTTAGGAAACACAAATACAGACAGCTCCGGTTGAGCTGCTTTACTTCTAAACTGTTACTGCACGCGCTTGGTGAGGAATAAACGCTATGGGATGTCTCTAGATTTAGAATGTGCCAGTTTGGCTACGTCCTTTAGCCACGCCCACCCGCAGCGTCCTACTGTTGAGCGTTGATATCGCGATTTGTGATATTCTCCGGGATTATTATAGGTGTTTATTTAAACATAATAAGCATTTGTTATCAAATTATTACTTTTTTTTTTTATTCCAGACATTATGGTGAATGCAGTAGAACTGATGAGGTGAGTTGAAGGTACTCATTACAGTCATGAAGATTGGACAATTAAATTTTAAAAAGTAAATTACATTTTAATAATCCGCACAATATTTTTCATATATTGACTGTTTACTCAGATTTTCACAATAATAGGTTAATATTGTTTAAACTTATATAAAGTGCTTTTCATGCAGAGGTGTCAGTGACAAACCACTATTGTACATTTAGTAATAGGGCCTACAATAAAATTAAAAATAACCTAATTTACTCAACTTTACTCTTTGGTTATATTGCTGCCATCTGCTGGGTCTGGTATGTAGCTACAAAAGCCATGGCTGCACACGCTGAATGCAAAAAGTTCACATCCATCCATTATCTTTACCCACTTCTTCCATTTTGGGTCACGGGGGTCGCCCGTGCCCGTGCAGCAATCACTGTGCGAGGGGCGGGGTACACCCTGGACGGGTCGCACGTCCATCAGGGCCAGAGAGAGACAACTCTCACACCAATTTTAGACCAATCAGCCTATGCATGTTTTTGGACTGTGGGAGGAAACCGGAGTACCCGGAGAAAACCCACGCATGCACGGAGAGAACATGCAAACTCCACCCAGAAAGACCCCCGGACCGGGATTTGAACCAGGGACCTGCTCGCTGAGAGGCAGCAGCTCTACCAGTTGCGCCACCGTGCTGCCCGCAAAAAGTTCACAAACGAAATTAGCTTTTGAAGAGGCATGATAGGTTGTAAGAAAGGTAAACTGACAACACAAAAACCTAAAATCATACGGAACTTGTCATTATGAATGAGTTAAAAAAAACAGTCAGTTTTAGTTTGGACATTGTTGATAATTTTAGGTGTTGAGGTTGGTTGGTTTTTACAAATTACTTTTCATCATGATGTTACTGTACTTTTGGTTGGTTATGAAGGTTAAATATTAAATTGTAACGATGTTATTACTGTACATTGCTTGTGTGGAAAATTATACTCCAAAATTGTAGTGTGCGCTCTCCTCAAACAGTTAAAGAAACAACACAAGTTTGTTTATAACATTCCTCAGAACTTTATTGATAACCGTGACAAATTAGTCACTCATTTTATTGAATAAATTGCTGCTGAAAATGTGTTTAAGTTAAGAGCAATTTTTGGAATGTGTGGATAGGACCCCTCAGTACTCCTCTCCCTCTTCATCGTCCTCTCCCACGCTGTCAGTGCCAACCTCCTCATAATCCTTCTCCAGAGCGGCCATGTCTTCTCTGGCCTCGGAGAACTCTCCTTCCTCCATTCCCTCTCCAACATACCAGTGGACAAAGGCTCTCTTGGCGTACATCAGATCAAACTTGTGGTCCAGTCGAGCCCAGGCCTCAGCGATGGCTGTGGTGTTGCTCAGCATGCACACAGCTCTCTGCACCTTGGCCAGGTCTCCTCCAGGAACCACAGTTGGAGGCTGGTAGTTGATGCCCACCTTGAAGCCTGTGGGGCACCAGTCCACAAACTGGATGGTACGTTTGGTCTTGATGGCTGCGATAGCCGAGTTGACATCTTTGGGCACGACATCACCACGATACAGGAGACAGCAGGCCATGTATTTACCATGACGTGGATCACACTTCACCATCTGATTGGCTGGTTCAAAGCAAGCATTGGTGATGTCAGCCACAGACAGCTGCTCATGGTAGGCTTTCTCAGCAGAGATGACTGGGGCATAGGTGGCCAGAGGGAAGTGGATACGGGGATAGGGCACCAAGTTGGTCTGGAACTCTGTCAAGTCAACATTCAGAGCTCCATCAAAGCGAAGTGACGCTGTGATGGATGAGACTATCTGACCAATGAGCCTGTTCAAGTTAGTGTATGTTGGTCGCTCAATGTCAAGGTTCCTACGGCAGATGTCGTAGATGGCTTCATTGTCCACCATGAAGGCACAGTCAGAGTGCTCCAAGGTGGTGTGGGTGGTCAGGATGGAGTTGTAAGGCTCCACAACAGCTGTGGAAACTTGAGGGGCTGGATAGACGGCAAACTCAAGCTTAGACTTTTTACCATAATCAACAGAGAGTCTCTCCATCAGGAGGGAGGTGAAACCAGAGCCAGTGCCTCCACCAAAGGAGTGGAAGATGAGGAAACCTTGCAGGCCAGTGCACTGGTCAGCCTGAAAATGAAATGGAATTTGATTATTTAAAATCTACATCATTTCACCAATGTTTGTAAGTGGATGCATTTAAATCTAGGAAGCTAAAACCTCTGGAAGTGTTTGGATCATGTTAAACCAGAGCAACAAACTACTGTAACCAAACGCTTACCAGTTTGCGTGTCCTGTCAAGAACAAGATCTATGATCTCCTTGCCGATGGTGTAGTGTCCACGGGCGTAGTTGTTGGCAGCATCCTCCTTTCCTGTAATCAGCTGCTCGGGATGGAACAGCTGACGGTAAGTTCCTGTGCGTACCTCATCTGTAAAAAACAAATGAACAAGAAAGGTTAGCGTAAGAATAAATTTTCAATTTTTTTTAAAGATACTTGGACATACAGTACATTCTGTTTATTTCCAGTCTACCCACCAATGACAGTGGGTTCCAGGTCAACAAAGATGGCTCTGGGGACATGCTTTCCAGCGCCTGTCTCACTGAAGAAAGTGTTAAATGAGTCATCTCCTCCTCCAATCGTCTTGTCAGAGGGCATCTGTCCATCTGGCTGGATCCCATGTTCCAAACAGTACAGTTCCCAACATGCGTTGCCCATTTGGGCGCCAGCTTGGCCGACATGCATAGAAATACACTCACGCTATAAACAAAGGTAGAACAAAGATACAGTATAGGGGTTAAAGGGGGCAGTTTTTTTTTTTTCAGAGATCATTTAACCAACCACATAAGTTTTGCATTTTCTATAGCATTTTTGCCTGGATTCACCATCAAATGAGCCTCGAACTGTACATCTTCATTTACAGGTCTTTACTTTTGCGAATAGATAGGAAAGGCCCATCACTGATCTAATCAACTTGTGTTTTGTTTTTTGTCAAGTTTGTACAGTACTTGATCTTGTGATGTGCGCATTTTGAACAAACTCGTTCATTCATTCAACCTTTATTTAAACAGATGTCACATTGAGCCTCAAAGGCTCATTTTTACAAGTGAGACCTGTTTGGACAGACAATAAAAGTGGTGAAAAATGAAACAAAACTAGAATTGTACTGAAAACAGTCAGTAGATGGCAGACGGGAAGGCCAAGCCTTAAAATGGTGGGAAGGTTTGACATCATCTCTTCCTCCTGTCTCCTCCTTTTCCTCATCCCCTCCCAGTCTGGGTTGTTCTCCTCCCCCATCCTGTCCAGCTGCATACTGCAGGGCTGGGCAACATGTCTTTCTCTCTCTCTCCTACTCGCCCTTCGCATGTCTCACCATATTTTTCAAACCAAAAATCTCCCGACAAAATGGCTGCCATGTAACTCATACTTCAAACCACTCCTCTTTCCTCTGTTCTTTTTGTTCCACCCCTCCTCTGCCACGATTACAATGATCCATCCACACCCATCAGTTATGAGTATGTATTTTCTCAACAGAATTTTAATTTTTTTCTTTAGTCGGCTGTTTCCTGCTTTGTGAATGTATTTAAAAATGGCATTAACACTTAAAGTGTTAGTCATCTGAACTAGTTTTTAAAGGCTATGACTTTATGTCTTATGTTTCATTCACTTTGCCTTGTTGGCACTCAATATTTGATAAGCATGCTCTAAAAGGTTTTGTAACGGTTTAATTTAAAAAAACAGCTTATCCTTAGATAAAGATGCTTTCTCTTATAGAAACCTCTGCTGCTGCAGTTAAAGAGCTTTACATACACCCAGATATTCAAGTTGTATGTTGCTGAAAAACAAGAGGAAAGAGAGAATGGAAATTTTTGCCAGCCAAGCAATGACTCACCATTTTGTCTGCTTGTCCTTCGACTAACGTTGAGGATTCAGACACAAGGCAGAAGTGCAGAAGAAAGGGAGAGCCGGGGCTTATATAGGCAAGTATGCGAAGGGGGCAGGCGGAAAACCACATGCAGTTTATTGGCGGGAGAGAGCCAACGCTTGAAAAAAAAGAGGGAAGTTAAAGATTATTGTATCCACACTAACACCCATCTGCATTTGGAGTTTAAAACTCATTTTACACCTTTTGAACAACTAACTTTTTGTTGTGTCTGTGACCACAGTGAAGCTTCTTTTCACATCTGAAGAATCACATGTAGTTTGATAAAAATATTTAAAAAAAAAACCATCTCAACTTAGTTTTATGTGCATAAATTCATGGAAACATGTAAGGCATTCACCCCAATCACTTTAACATACTGTGGTGAAAAGAACAGGGATCACTTTGAAGCTTAGTTCTGCACCCACATGCTCACAAACCCACTCACGTGTTCAGTCAGTAAATGATTAATCACACACAGGACGTGGAATAAAGCAAGACATTTTATTTCAAGTATCAACATAGATTGTCATCTGCCTTGATTTCAAGAAAAGATCAGTACAGATTTAATAGTATAGCACAAGTTGCAGCTGATTATATGGGGAAAAAAATATTGCAAATACCATTGTAATTCAGTTTAGAAAAACATTTTTTTTTTTTTACAGAAATAGCTGCACTGCAGTGCAAGTTGAAGGAATAACACCATGCAAAAATGCATTTCTTTTTTTGGTACAAGCTGACCTGTTAGGATCACAGAGCTGCAATTCATTCATTCATCCATGCATAAGTGAACTGGGATCCTATTGTTGCTGCAGGCCATGGTTTGACTATGAGCTACACAAAGCTATCCTTCTCATTCTCGCAGTCACTCACTGTTGAACAGCACATAGAAACTGACACAGAAACCCTTTCATAACTTACGTTCCTCATGGGAGAGGATAGTTGGGGGGAGGTGCACAGAATCCATGGCTTTAGTCTAGTTTCTCAGCCAGACAAAAATGCTGTAAGTAAACACCGTAGACAACTAAAAACCACATAGGTTCTTTGGACTGACTGCAAACATAAAGTCCCCAAAAGAAGCCATAGCAAATGAATAAAATACAATATATTGAATTTTAAAGCATTCAGCAAATATATTTTGTGAACAAGTTTCACTACATGTAGAACATTTATTCAGTTAAGAATCTTTTGACTGTGGCTTACTTATACAGGTTACAAGAATATCAGTATTCCTCTCCGTCGTTCTCGTCGTCTACATTGTCAGCACCAACCTCCTCATAATCCTTCTCCAGGGCAGCCAAGTCTTCTCTGGCCTCGGAGAACTCTCCTTCCTCCATTCCCTCTCCAACATACCAGTGGACAAAGGCTCTCTTGGCGTACATCAGATCAAACTTGTGGTCCAGTCGAGCCCAGGCCTCAGCGATGGCTGTGGTGTTGCTCAGCATGCACACAGCTCTCTGCACTTTAGCCAGGTCTCCTCCAGGAACCACAGTTGGAGGCTGGTAGTTGATGCCCACCTTGAAGCCTGTGGGGCACCAGTCCACAAACTGGATGGTGCGTTTGGTCTTGATGGCTGCGATAGCCGAGTTGACATCTTTGGGCACAACATCACCACGATACAGGAGACAGCAGGCCATGTATTTACCACGACGTGGATCACACTTCACCATCTGACTGGCTGGTTCAAAGCAAGTATTAGTGATGTCAGCCACAGACAGCTGCTCATGGTAGGCTTTCTCAACAGAGATGACCGGGGCATAGGTGGCCAGAGGGAAGTGGATACGGGGATAGGGCACCAAGTTGGTCTGGAACTCTGTCAAGTCAACATTCAGAGCTCCATCAAAGCGAAGTGAAGCTGTGATGGATGAGACTATCTGACTGATAAGGCGATTGAGATTGGTATAGGATGGTCTCTCAATATCAAGGTTCCTACGGCAGATGTCGTAGATGGCTTCATTGTCCACCATGAAGGCACAGTCAGAGTGCTCCAAGGTGGTGTGGGTGGTCAGGATGGAGTTGTAAGGCTCCACAACAGCTGTGGAAACTTGAGGGGCTGGATAGATGGCAAACTCAAGCTTAGACTTTTTACCATAATCAACAGAGAGTCTCTCCATCAGGAGGGAGGTGAAACCAGAGCCAGTGCCTCCACCAAAGGAGTGGAAGATGAGGAAACCTTGCAGGCCAGTGCACTGGTCAGCCTGAAAAGTCACATTTCCACAAACGTTAAAGCAGAGAAATAATTTATCCAAGTCAAAGCATGTTGGACATACTACTAATATGTAACGTCATCCCTTTTTTTCTTACAAGTTTGCGTGTCCTGTCCAAAACAAGATCGATAATCTCCTTTCCAATGGTGTAGTGTCCACGGGCATAGTTGTTGGCAGCATCCTCTTTTCCTGTAATCAGCTGCTCGGGGTGGAACAGCTGGCGATAGGTTCCTGTACGCACCTCATCTGGACAACAAAACAAAAACTCATATTTTTGAGAGCAGTCTCCAAAACTACCCCTTAAAACATATGTATATAGTAAATGGAATCTTCCAACAACTGAAAAAGTCAATTTGATCCATCTATTTAAACTGTAATACAAAAGTAGAGAATTGCTTTAAAAACCAAAGAAATTTGGCCAACTACCATGATACTGTGTATTTGATACAACTTTAAAATATCATCTAGAAGTTATTTGGAACCAACCAATGACAGTGGGTTCCAGGTCAACAAAGATGGCTCTGGGGACGTGTTTTCCAGCGCCTGTCTCACTGAAGAAAGTGTTGAAGGAGTGATCTTCTACTCCAATCGTCCTGTCTGAAGGCATCTGTCCATCTGGCTGGATTCCATGTTCCAGACAGTACAGCTCCCAACAGGCATTACCAATCTGAGTCCCAGCTTGGCCCACATGAATAGAGATGCATTCACGCTGTTGAGAGAAAACCACACAATTCAAATACCTCAAATGTCTGTTTGCTCTTTAAATTTCTGTTGGATTTTCAGACACAACTAGATTTAAATACACTGAATGTGATAATCCATCAACAATTCTATTCAAATAAGAACAAATATGGTTAAAGTTGCTTATAAATACTGGTCCTTACCATAGTTATTTTTTCTTCTCCGATGTTCAGGTATCAGAAAGAAGACGTTGAGTTTAAACATCAGCACTGCTCTGCCTTTATATACATCACCTACAGTTGGAGTGCAGCGTGATTTGATCTGAGCTGTAATTAGAGATCTTCCAGATGAGAACGAGGAAATGATCATCCGCTTTACAAACATTCACACAATACCAAAGGAGGTCACCACCCTGCTCATTGTGCGTCTTGTTTTTGAGTGTTTTGTTCCGGTGTGTATTCACCTCATATTTCAAAAAAACTGAAGTAAAACCACAAATGAGGGTTGGGCCAACTAAAAAGTAGTTTCACTTGGATGGACTAGATAACAAAGAGACAAAACGTTTTATTTTCTTTATACTGTAAATGATCAAAGACTATTTGGGGAAAAAATGTCCTTGCTGCATGTCTACAATGTAGGCTATGTATTCATTTAATTTTGACAAATGAAAAGTGACTTTTTATAAGTGTTGAGCGAACTGGGAAAATGTGTCAATTTTTAAACGCTGAGAATTTAATGGTTAAATGGCTGCACTTAAACACATTTGCTCAATCTGCAAACCGCTTGCTTTTCTGTTGCAAAGAATGCAAGCATTGTAGCTACTACGTGTGAGCGCTGATTTGTAGGGATGGGGCCGATCCGATCCGGTATCAGCATCGGCCTCTGATACCATTTACGTATCGGATTTTTGATCCAACCTGCCGATATTTTCCGATCCATGATGCACGTTGGCTTCAAGCTTTGGAATGGATTTCCTTAAAGGAGGCGTGTCTCATGAACCCCAGAGTAACAAGACCCGCCTCAAATTCAGGAAATCCATTTCATAGTTTGCAGCTAGCTACAGCGTGAGGACTGAGTGAGTATATACTCAGTTGGGCTTGTTTTGGTGAGTAGCATCTTAGCTAGCAGCTAGCCGACTTTTATGTTTATGTTTATGTTTATTAAGTTTGTTCATTTTTTTACAAAAGAAACACAATACAAGACAATCCCATTAATGATACGTACACAATGTAAAAAAATGAAAGGTAGCAGAAAGAAGAATAAATCTTATTATATCTGCCCCTTTTTTCAAACAATCAGATTAAACAATAATAATATTTCACCAGTAGTACAAAATGACTAACTCTTTCTAATTTTCTAATACTAATACATAACTAATAATCGATACAAAACACATTAAAGCTGCAGTATGTAGCTTTTTTTATGAACATATTTCTTCACTCTGTCACTACCTCCTGACAGACTGATGTTAGCCAGGTAATCTCTGAAAAAAAATTAAAAAAAATATTGTCCCCTTGCTTCTCCAGGTGGTAAATAAGCATTTCTAAAAAGAAAAGGTGACCCGCCATTTTCCAGCCAATAAAAACAGAGTTTGTAACCAGCCAATAAAAACAGAGCTTGAATTTGAATCAGCCAATAAAAACAGAGCTTGAATTTGAAATTCAACAGACCACAAGGGGGCAGAGCCACATATGGCTCTGAGGGGGAGGGATCAGAATGCTTTGCCTGTTGAAAATATTTCTAACTGCTGCAGTTCTACAGAAACTGCATACTGAACCTTTAATA
>JBBPBX010034407.1:18657-32650 GCA_038048925.1 Garcialebias charrua
TATATATACATACATACATATATATAATATATATATACATATATATATATATATATATATATATATATATACAGGTAGTCCCCGATTTACGAGCGAGATCCGTTACAACGAGGCGCTCGTAAACCGGAAATCTCGTAATTTGGAACGGCCGCCATTTCTCTCGTAAATCCGGAAATCCGCTCGTAAATTGGAACGGTTTTCGCTAGCGCGACTAAAAACACTCTATTTTCATCTAAAAACTACTTTTGAGTGCATAAAAATGATCGGAAACGTGTGTTTATATGCTTAACTAACTAACTGTAGTGAAAAAACACATGAAAACTCAGTATTTTTTTCGTTTTTTCCAAAAATTCGCAGCTCGTAAGTCTGGAACCTCGCAGATCAGAGCGCTCGTAAATCGGGGACTACCTGTATATATATATATATATATATATATATATATATATATATATATATATATATATATATAAATAAATAAAAATATATAGTTTTATAGTATATATATACATATACAGGTACACACACACACACACACACACACACACACACACGTGTATATATAACGGTACATTTAACTTGATTTGATCAAACAATGTTTATTGACTGACATCAGCTGAGCGCAAAGCAATGCATGACTTAATCTCAGACTTATTTACACTTAATTTAGATTACCGTAAACACCGGTGTATAATACGCTCCGGTGTATAATACGCTTTGGCCAATATTTGGAAATAAATCAGAAAAATCGGTAGATAATATGCTTCGGTGTATAATCAGGGTATCCGCGGGGTTGTAAAAGGTATTGAAAGGTAGTAAATGAAATTAACACAAATTAAGGCCATTAAAAAGTATTAAAAAGTAATAAACGTCATCTGACGAGGTATTAAATTTTTTTAAACCTACACAACTATATTTTTCCCTTTCTGTCGTCTAAAAAAAGGTCTGTGAATTTATTTATCTTTTCTAATTTTATGTTCCAAGTAGGACCTTAGCTAAAACAAAGACGTCATATCGTCAGTCAGTGTGCGCGCGCACCTACAGCTGGCCGAGGCTGATCATGTCTGTAAAAAGAAACAGGAAAGAGGAGCGCGACTTTATCTTCCGACATTTAACAAGAAATTTACCTAAACAATTGTTTGTTAGCTCGAAATTATAGCAAAAGGGGTGTCTCAGTCTAACGTTTTCTTAATAAAAGTAAAATGGTTAAATCGGCTTTATTAAGAAAAAAAAGTGTCGCTGCCTCAGTGCCTGTGTGCACCGTGATTGCTCAGCGGTGAAAACGGGAAGAGGGAGCGCGGCTCGTTTCGCCGTCATTTAACAAGAAAAATACCTAAACAATTCTTTGTTAGCTCAAAATTATAGCAGAGGTGTTTTTCTGTCTGTCATTTTCTTAGTAAATGCACTTTAATGGTCAAATTAGCTGCATTTCGCCACCGTGGTGCAGCTTGCTGCTGGATTGAAGCAGTGAGCAGAGAGGTGGGGAGAGTATGGCAGGCCGATTGAGTCATTAATAGCTAGTGAAGATTCTCAGTCATCCAGGACATGGTGAATTCTAAAAAATGCAATAAAAAAACAATAAAGTATAGTATAATAGTATAATAAATAGTATAATTAATAAAGTCCAGTTGTTTTTGTCTTGAACTTTTTTAAATTTGTCATTATAGGCACGTTTTCCTATTACATGATACAACAGCAAGCCATACAATTACTACAATAGATATCATGAACTGTTTTTTTTTTTTCAGTCAGAATGAATGAAACGGCCATATTTCAGTGTTATGGTTTATAAATATGGGAAAAAAAATCTATAAATATGTCACTTCGTCTTATAAGTTGCAAGGCATGTAAATTATGCAAAAACTGCAACTTACAGGATGAAAAATACAGTAGTTATTATTTTCTATCTCTCTTTTTGAATTATGCATGTGTTCAGTGTTGAATTATTTTAACTAAACTGTTCTGTTTTCAAGTTTACAGTTTTTGTTTGCCATTAGAGATATGTTATGTGTGGGAACAATTAAACTTTTTCTCTTGGGTTAGATTTAAATAACAAGTAGGTCAGTGCTTTTATTGAGGCAAGAAGCAAATTGATGTATCCAGTAATTGTTATAAAACTACATTTACTACCAAAGTTTAGGAAGAAAATGACAGTAATCTATCACTTTACAATTAGTTGCTCTAAACTGAAGTACAACAGGTTGCCGCTACGGTTACAGCTCGGTGCCGTGATGGTATTAAAAAAATATTTTGATGGTATTAAAAAGGTATTAAAAGGTATTAAATTCAACTCTGGAATTTCTGCATATACCCTGATAATACGCGCTGCCGTGACAGACTTTTTTATGGCCACTAGATGGCGCCAGGATACGCCTCCAGGTACAGTCTGCAGGTAAATGGACTACAGGGCGCATTAGCGCCCATAGCGGCCAAAACTGGTACTGCACCATTTTTAGGCCAAAATGAAAAACAGCGAATCAGATCCAAAAATAGGTCTAAAAATATGGGGGAAAAATCTGTAGATAATACACTTCGGTGTATAATATGCAGGACATTCAAATGAGCAATAAAAGTGTGTATTATACACCGGTATTTACGGTAACTGTTTGCCTAATTATTCATGAGACATTTTGACCTACAATGGATCAGTGGGGAACACTCAGAGCCTTCAGCGCCTTCAGAGAAGGCCCAAGACTTCAGCACATATGAAATGTCACAGTTAGAAATTTTATTTCATATTTTCCATCCGTTACATGCTTCTTTCTTTTCGGGTCGCCGAGGTCACTTGCCCATATCCAGCAGTCACTGTTTGAGAGGCGGGGGACACCCTGGACAGGTCTCCAGTCCATCATAGGGACACATAAAGACAAACGAGACAAACAACCATTCACTCTCTCACTCACACCTAGGAACAATTTAGTGTTACCAATCAGCCTAACATGCATGTTTTTGGTCTGTGGGAGGAAACCGGAGTACCCGGAGAAAAACCATACGTGCACAGAGAGAACATGCAAACTCCACCCACAAAGATCCCTGGCCGGGATTTGATCCGGCGACCTTGCTGAGAGGCAGCAGCTCTACCAACTGAGCCACCTTGCCACCCTGATTTAATATTTTATATAAAATAAATATTTTCAGTGTATTTTTTCTTATTTGTTTTTCTAATTTCTCTTATTTTCTGTAAACTACTTTGCAGTTGAGCAGGAATTATTTATTTATTCATTCATTCTTAAAGATACAGTTATCCAATCGGATTATTTTAAATTTTTGTCTCCAGGTAGAAACATGTTTGGAAGTTGTTTTGATTTCACTTTCATCACAAGGAAAATTCAGAGACTCTCCAGGATGAATTTATTTAATAACTGATAGCAAAATTAACCAATCACGATGTTGATGTA
This sequence comes from Garcialebias charrua, assembly GCA_038048925.1. NCBI lineage: Eukaryota > Metazoa > Chordata > Actinopteri > Cyprinodontiformes > Rivulidae > Garcialebias > Garcialebias charrua. The sequence continues at coordinate 22,053 of JBBPBX010034407.1, forward strand.
GTGGGTGGGACCAAAACTTGGGACTCTGATCCTTTGAGAAGGCCTTGTACATGACACCATAAGTCAAATATTGTGCGTGATGGATATACTGGGAAGAAAGCCATTCCCAACAACTAGTTACTTGTGAAACTGGAAGTGTTGTAATCAAACTGCATCCCCGTAGTATATTCAGTGTTGGTATTTAATAGGATGTTACAATAATACATCCTAACTGAAGGCCTACAGGTTTACCACTGATGAAAAGATGACTGAGTGCATATAAACTAGGAAATGAACGGAGAAAAGGGCAGCTCTAAAAGTGACACATCTATGGAAATGTAATGATGTTGGATTTTCATATAAAGTTACAAACACATTCTTTAAAATTTTAAATGAGCTATTTAAGTTAAATTAAAATTATATGGATGGATGGCTTCAAACTTTCAAAGGTAAAACTGAAGTTTTTTTTTTTTTTTTTTGTATTTACTTTTTTGGGCCAGGCAGTATATTTTCAACTTTATAGTGTCACTCCTACTGGCCATAAAAGTGCCCAACAACAAACTTAAAGTGGCCCACGGGCCACAAGTTTAGAATCACAGTTGTAACAGGTTTTGTGGCTCTGGTCACGTCGAATTTAGTGAACGAAGGGGCAGAAATGTATATTTTTATCATAAAGTTTGCATACCTCTGGTCTAGTGCTTCTAAACTTAATGCTCCTCAACCTCCTGCCTGAGGGGAGTGGGGCAAAAAGTGTGTGTGCTGGGTGAGTGGGGTCCTTCATGATGCAGGTGGCCCTCTTCTTGCATCTGGAGGTGTAGATGTCTGTGATGCAGTGATGGGGTAGTTACCCAAAATAAGTAATTAGTTACACATTACTAGTTACTTTTAAAAAAAGTAACATATTACACCACTTAGTTACTCACTTCTGAAAGTAACTTAGTTACATTACTTTTGGATTACTCTAATACCTGAGATTTAACCTGTATGAATTTTTATCTTTCAATAATGACATTAGAGATCTTTTATGTATACATATACATAACAAGCACAATGCATATGTAAACGTGCCATTCAAAAGGTATGCCAATATCAAAATGTAAAACTTCTGTTTAAAAAAGATAAAACAAAATAAAAAATAAAACATCTGAAATGTTTGTTTACAAGTTTGTTTACCTCAGCCTTTGTAGTGGTTGCCTGGCGGTGAAATTCAAGCCGAGCCTGCTTAAACGGTGGCGGCATCAAACTTGCACCATCCCTCTGCGGCTCTTTAGCAGCTAGCTTAGCATTAGCGTGTTGTCTTTGTAAATGCTTGTAAAGATTTGACGTCGAGTTCGCAGCAGTAGACAGTGTCTTGTTGTGGCCCAGACATAGCTTGCACACTACTGTAATGTTCTTGTCCTTTCTCGTGACAAAAGAAAAATAATATGAATACTTCCATCCATAAAATGACATCGCCGTATGTCTATGTACCTTTATATGTCTATGTACGTTGACGTATGACGTTCCGACGTCATCGCGTACGTCTTTGTTTCTCCCCGTGACAGTCTGCTCCGTCGTCCTCGTCCCACAACTATTCTCCGAAAGGTAAAATAAAATAAATAAATAAAACTATTCTCCGAAAGGTCCTGATTGTAACGCAAGTAATGAATGTAAGGTTTTGTTAGTAACTGTAATATATTACAGGCATTTTCAAAGTAGTGCGTTACACTACTACGTTACTGAAAAATGTAATGTCATTACTGTAACGCGTTACTAAGTAACGCGTTACACCCAACACTGCTGTGATGGTGAGAAGACCGACTCCCAACAGACTTCTGTGCAGCCTTCACCACTCTCTGCAGAGCTTCTCTTTCTGCAGCTGTGCAGCCTCCATGCCACACGTTGTTGCTGGAGCATAGGATGCTCTCCACTGCACACCTGTAGGAGGTGAGGACTGAGCTTCCCAGTCCAGCTCGCTTTTAGGTCTCATTTTATTTTAAAACACATTTGTACTCACTGGATTTTAATACAGACTGAAAGTCGACATTTTTTGCACTTTTTTCGGTTGTCTTATTTTATGCCTTATAATACTACCGGTACTTGTAAATACTTTTTGGAGTTCGTTATGGTCTTGTAGTACCTTTTTACAATCGTTTTGTGTGCAGCACTTTGAGATTGCTTGTTAGGAGATAGCCTGGATTTGAGAAAGAAGTTCAGCTTGAATTTTTACGTTAATCAGTCCAATATCATTCCTATGAATTTAATACCAATGAACATCTTCTGCAGTTTGCTTTATCAGTTTTCTGCAGCTCATAATTAGGACATGAGGATCAGGAGACCACCCAGACACATTTTCTTCACACGCATGAATCAGCACATTATAACGACTCACAATGCTATTTTTCCACCTCTCTGGTTTGTTTTGTAACCTAAAAATAATTTAAAGTTTTTGAGGTTTTTCCATCTTCCATCAGCAGCCCCTGAGGCTGCAGCCGTTCCCGGTGATTATCCCCCACGTCTTTCTGTCTGTACCAGATGTTATTTATTTTAGCTAATAAAAAGTGACTGGAGTGATTTTTTTGAATGTATCAGTCAGACTAGTGTCAGTGAAGCCTGCTCATGTATGCTCATGAAAGACAGAAATACAGGAAACTTTATATAAAAAACAGAGGGAATTTCCAGTCCTGCCATCTCGAGTGTTTAACAATCAGCCACATATAATTCAACGACCACATTTACAGCTCAGTCAGAAACTCTTCAGGTTCTTTCTACTTTTCACATTTTATGAGCCTAATCTTGTAGGCTTTAAAGAGATAAGGTTTTCATTATCTGCTATGTAGTTTACTGTGACCCATGATTAAAAAAAGTATAATTAATTAATATGTTCTTATTGATATTAATGATTTTTTAATTTATTTTGGTACATTCGTTCAACCTTTATTTATACAGGTTCATCTCGTTGAGTCACGAGGATTTATTTTCTAGAGAGACCTGTTTTAGACAGATAACACAAAGTACAGATAACAATAATTTAACAAAAAAGCAATTAAAATCAAATAGAAGAAATTATAACACAGTCAAATCAAGATGCCTTATAAACCAAGGTAAAATACTAAAAACAAAAACATATTTACTTAAATTTTTCTGTTGACATTATCAAATGTTTAAAATCCCTTAAAGCAGTGGTTCTCAATCTGGGGTCCGCAAGCCGATAATTGGGGTCCGCAAATTTTTTAAATATATACAGTATATATATTACAAGCACTTAAAGCTGCAGTATGTAGCTTTTTTTATGAACATATTTCTTCACTCTGTCACTACCTCCTGACAGACTGATGTTAGCCAGGTAATCTCTGAAAAAAAATTAAAAAAAATATTGTCCCCTTGCTTCTCCAGGTGGTAAATAAGCATTTCTAAAAAGAAAAGGTGACCCGCCATTTTCCAGCCAATAAAAACAGAGTTTGTAACCAGCCAATAAAAACAGAGCTTGAATTTGAATCAGCCAATAAAAACAGAGCTTGAATTTGAAATTCAACAGACCACAAGGGGGCAGAGCCACATATGGCTCTGAGGGGGAGGGATCAGAATGCTTTGCCTGTTGAAAATATTTCTAACTGCTGCAGTTCTACAGAAACTGCATACTGAACCTTTAAAATAAACACTGAACCAGTCCGGCCCTTCGCTTGTAGCAAATTAGTTTTTTTGGCCCTCCATGTATTTGACTTTGACATCCCTGGCTTATGCAATAAGGAGCACATCGCCCGTCCAAAAACTATCATCTCTCCATAATGGATATTATGTCCGATCTTCTAACTTCCTTTGCTGCATAATGTACATTGCATTTATTCTAGCGTTAGGTAAATGTATCTCGAAGGAAAATAGCACTTAAATAAAAGTCCAACAAGAATATTCATTTAGAATTAAAAATAACTCACCCTGAACTACCATAATAGATAAATGTCATAACCAATCAAGTTGCTCCTGTCCAATAAAAGCGTACAAATGAAGGGGAAAATAAGTAAGTTTAGGGTCTGGTTCGCAGAGTATGGAGTTAAATTTGTTTCACAATTAGTCAATGAAAAAAAAAACTAACCTCAGTTAAGTAAAATAAAATTGTAATCAAAGCTTTTGGAATTGTAATGATTTCATTTTTTTAAAGCAAAAACTTTTGTTTAAAAAACTTTTTTTTTTATTAAATAGCTAATTTTTCTCTCGTGAACTTAAAAAGTTATTTGCAAAGCATAAACTTTTATTTGTACACATCAGAAATCTTTTGTTGCGATTTTAGGCTCTGCCCACGACATGTGAGAATCGCAAGCAAAACTTTGAATGACAAACAAAACTTAGAATAGCAAGCAAAGATTTCTGGCATGCGCAAAGAAGTTTGTTTTGCAAATAATTAGCAACATAATTGCAAAAAATGTCAATGACCTCACTGAGGTCATTGACATTTTTCGAGACATGACCAACAGAAAACTGCTGCAACACAGTTGTTTTAATAAGGGGCAGATATGATAAGATTTTTTTTCTTCTTCTGCTACCTTTCATTTTATATCTGTTTTTTTCTTTCATGTGTTTGTAAATTGTCTTTGTGTTTTAAATCTGAAATGAATAAATAAAATAAAATGAATAAAAATAAATAAATAAATAAATAAGAAGAGAACAAAAATAGCAAAAATGCTTAAAAGTTGGAAGTTTGTTTTTAAACAGTTCACCATGATGGAAAAGAAGATTTTGGATCTTAGATTCTGTTTGGGGGAAAAAAGAAAGGCAAGAGACCGAAATAAATAAGAGACATTGTCCTCCACTCAACACAGAGAAGATGAGACAATGAGGAAAAAAGAGAAACTGACAAGAAAAAAAGAAGAGGAAAGATTGAAGAAAATGTATATAGGTACTTACAAATACACTAAGACACAAACAGAGATATAGGTCTAAATTTTGGTGGTCAGTTAGTCTCAGTAGGCTTTTCTCATGGTGATATGCATTAACAATTCAATTTTTGCTTTTGTTTAGTTTCTTCTGCAGTTCCACATTAAAGTTTGATGCAGCTCTGCTTTTCTGAATGGACCATCTTCATCTCCACTGCAAGTGTAGCAAACCAGGCAGCTCTTTCTTTTATAGATTACAGTACACTAAAAAGTTGCATTGTGCCCTTGTTTATATTTTTTATAGTGTAATTCTGTAAAGACAAAATATATCTGGTGGTGTAGCTCTGATTTACATATCTTGCTAAATCGCAGGTTTGAATATTGCAATGCTTTCCTATAACAAAGTAGACCTGCAGAAAGAAATTACTAATAAAATATTTTACATATAGATAGTTGTATGTTCTATGTAGAGGTTTTCCTAAGCTTTGATAGTATATCTCACAATTTTGTAATTTATCATTGTTTATTTAACTCTGAAAGCTATGTGACTTTGTTAATATTCTGTCCTAAAATGCGGTTAGATGTGCCCCTTTTTTTTGAGCACCTGCCCCTTTAGTGGTCTCTGCACGTCCCTGTTTTGCGTTATTACTCTACAATATCAAAAAAAACGCTACTGTTTTATTTTTAAAGTCACTACCACATATTAATGGCGATGAAATTTGAAAACATGGTAGGCGTTGTCCTTTAACAACAATCTCCTTCTCTGGTCAAGACATCCCCCTCTCCACCTCTGTTACAAATCTTGGAATAAAAATGGACTCTCATCTTACATTTGAAAATCACATTAAGCATCTGTTTAAAACCTGCTTCTTCCATCTTCGAAACATCTCCAGACTTCGCCCATCTCTAACTTTTTCTGATGCTGAGAAACTCGTCCATGCCTTTGTCTCCTCCAGGCTCGACTACTGCAACTCCCTGTTTATTGGAATCCCTGGCAAAAACCTTCAGAAACTTCAATATATTCAAAACAGTGCAGCAAGGATTTTATTGAGAGCTCGTAAATTTGAACATATTACACCCATTCTCCATAACCTCCATTGGCTTCCTGTCACCTACAGAATTCAGTACAAAACTGCTCTCATTACCCATCAATGCTTACACGGAACTTCACCTGACTATCTAAAGGACATTCTTGCACCATATTCATCCACCCGGTCTCTACGATCACAGAACAGTAATTTCCTTCATATTCCTCGAACCAAATTGAGGACCATGGGAGACCGAGCATTCTGTGTGGCTGCCCCCCGCCTGTGGAACTCCCTCCCTGACGACCTGAGAGCTCCACAGTCACTGGTTGACTTCAAAAACGGCTTAAAGACTTTTCTTTTTAAGCAAGCCTATTCTGCCTCCACATGATTTTATCTTTGATCTTGGTTGATATTATTATTGATTTTACTTGATTTTATCACTTGTTTTATTCATTTATTTATTTTATTTTTAAGCAGGCCTATTCTGCCTCCACATGATTCTGTCTTTAATCTTAGTTGATTTTATAATTGATTCTACTTGATTTTATCACTTGTTTTATTTGATTTTTGCTTTATTGCACTTTGAGATTTTTATTAATGAAAAGTGCGGTACAAATTGAATTCATTATTATTATTATTAAAATTCCCAAACACAGTGTTGACTTTGAAAAGCTCTTAGACCAGCTCAAACTTGTAAACAATCTAATTATAATTGTTACTGGTTAAAAAATATTTATACTGTAGTTTACATTATTTCTCCATTTTAATTATACAGGTACTGTATTCAGATTTTTCTGTCTGTTTTATCTCTAATTTAATCTCTCTGGATTATTGAATATATTCAAAAAGTCAAAATACAGACAAATAGTTCATATATAAACTATTTGTCTGTATTTTGACTTTTTGTTGGAATGGTACTCTTTTTGTTGGAATGGTACTTTGACTTGAATTGACATTTCATTTTTATCTCGATTCAACAGAAAAAAAATTCCTGATGCTTTTCATTTGCTTGTTCTTTGTTTTTAGTGACCCAATGACACTGTCGTAGATTTGGCCAAAAGTTTAATGTGAAATTAAAAACATTTAATGGTCCATGTTGTTGAAGCAAAAATAATCTGAAAGCTGTATGCAGGTGAAGATTCTCAGTCATCCAGGACTTGATAAAAATAAAAATAAAACGTTCAATACAGAAACAACTGGACTTTATTTGTAACAAAAGACGTTTTGCTCTTCATCCGAGGAGCTTTCTCAATTCAGAGAGCCTGATCCTCACACTCTGCTCTTTGAATTGAGAAAGCTGCTCGGATGAAGAGCGAAATGTCTTCTGTTACAAATAAAGTCCAGTTGTTTCTGTATTGAACATTTTTATTTATTTATAATATATTTAATCTGAAAGCTGTTATCTTTTTCAGTTTGTGGACCTGCATTATTTGCCAAATTTGTAAGTAAATGAGAATTATTTTATTTAGTATTTTACAACATTTCATATTGTAACTGATTTTGTTTTGTATTAATTTATTTCATTTACTTTTCATTTATATGCTTTTATATGATTGTTTATTGTTGTCTGTACCTCATCTGTGTTCTTTGTCTAAAGCAGATCGCTCTTGTAAATGAGTCCCCGAGGCTCAGTGAGACAAACCTGTAGAAACAAAGGTTGAATGAATGAATGAATTAGATTCAGCTTAGTATGTTTTTAGACATCTCATTAGAAGCAAAAATCTGAAGATAATTTTAGCATGACTAAAATTTGTCCTGTCTTTTCTGATTCTAAAATAAACTTTAAAAAATGAGAGTATTTTGCAGATAAAGAAGCACAATTTGTCTTTATTTTGGAAGGATCAAACAGTTTGAAATTGATGGTATGACATTTAAAAGTTAAATAACATAAATAGGACATTTAATTTTATTTATGAACATTAATTGTTGTTTTATATTTGATTTTCAGTTCCATGTTACCTGCAAATGTCTGATTTTATATTGTCTCTTTACAATAATTAAAAAAACTAAAATAAAACTCTAAATATGTAGATATTTACTGTGTAATATATTATTACATACATGGAATTAAAACTTAATTGTTGGTTTTTCTAAAGCAAAGATGGTTATTTGTGAATGTGTCATCGAGTCCTACCTGCTGCTCTCCTTGGTGACCAGTACCGAGCTGCTCACTGGTTTTTCAGTCTTCTATTGTTGGTTTTTGTTGACTCATTTGCGAGAGGAAATGAAGTTTCTTCACTCAGATCAAGTCTTATCTGATCGAGGTTCTGGTGTCTAGTTGGAATCACACTCGCCAAAAACAGACATGGTCAAATTTGTACCTTTTGATAAAAGAAAGAAAACCTCCCAGAGTGCCCTGAAATCACTTGAAATTGATGTGATGAACATAAAAGACAATATCCTGATGCATGCTCATTAATCCAGGTAGAATTATTATTTTTTTTTTGTAGAAACGTTTCTTCTTTCGTCCGAAAGACTTCTTCAGTCTGAGGTGTTTCAAGGTCTCGTTATACTCGCGCTTTGGTCCGCTGGCTGGAGCGCGCGGACTGCACGCGCACTGAGCCATGCGGCTTCATGCGTTTACAGTGTCGCCGCTGTGTTTATAGTTGACGCACGGCAGCGCATAGCAAAGTGCTGTTCTTTTACGGACCAGCAGGTGGCAGTACCCTCTAAAACCTATGCATATGTTGCAAGAAAGGGTGTAGAAGAAGAAATCTACCGTAGAAGAACTGTTTGACGTCACAAAACAAAAAAAATGGCTTTTCGCTCGCGTTGTCTTTATTAGAGGAGCAAATCATAATAGAACTATTGTGTCTTGCTGTTTTAATGCATGGAGTCTGCGGAGGAGGAAGCGATCACTTGACTTTTGGCAAAAAAACAAAAGAAAAGTCCAGATCAAGGATGAAGAAGGGGAATTTAATACATTTCTGTCACATACAAAACATTCCTCCATGCATCGCGACGCCGTCTCCACGACCACAGCAGGGCAGACAGCTGCAGGCTCTGGCGTGAAGAGCATGAAGGCTGTCGGGTGAAGTCCCCACCCGACCTGTCAATCAATTCAGTAGCGCCCACGGCGCGCACACTAGCCTTGCAGAGTTTGAAAAATTCTGAGGTGCGCGACACGCGCCAACACGACGCACGGGGTCTACGCGCCGGGGCGGGACGGTGATATTGCGTCACTTTTGGCACGCGCACCCTGGCGCACTGCGCGACACGTCGAGTATAAATCTAGCTTTATTTAGCTCAGTCTTATAAATGGCACCTTCTCATAGTGGATCAACCAGTTTGCTACCGACGGCCAAAACCAGTTGCTCACATGATCAAGGAGGACCATCAGCCTAACAATGGATCATTAGCACTGAAATATATTTCTATCAGTATTACATTACACCCATTATGTTCCATTATTTGTATTCACTTAATTCTGCCTTATAATGTGAAATGTGACACAAGGCAGAACGTTTTTCTCTCGGGCTTTGTTTTCACTAGGGAACAGTTACACGCTTGCACAAAACAACAGACCCAACACTTGAAGTTTACATATGAAGCTGATAGCTTATTGTCTGAGAGGCGGATCACGTTACAGAGTAGTGCAGTCCCAAAGAAGTTTCCAGGGCGTTTCCAAGGCGGTCCGGTCCAGGATTGGTCCCACGAGGCGATGACGTCATCTGGGGGTATAAAACCGTGATCCGCCTTCGAAGGTTGGTGTGTGTGGACTTGTGCTTGGTGAGAGGTCTGTTTGCAGCTGCAAGGTTTATCTTATATGTACAATAAACCTGCGAATTAACTTGCACATTCGTTTCAAAGCCTTCCTTCAACTTTTGAACCGCAACAGCACCCTGATGGTTGTTTGCTATTCACAAGGGGCTGAGTGATATTAGCAATAACAACATTGTAATAGGGGGACAGTTGAACCCGGAGGCCTCCACCTCTGTTTAATGATGGATGGTTTCTTTTCACAAAGATGGCCTCCTTTACTCCTCTCTCAAACCATTGTTCCTCTCTATCAAGGATGTGAACATCTTCATCCCTGAAAAAGTGACCACTGACCTGGAGAGGAGTGTAGACCACAGAGTCCTGACCTGATGATGTTGATCTTCTGTGCTGGTCCATCCTTTTGGCCAGTGGCTGTTTAGTTTCCCCGATGTAAGACTAATCACAGCCCTCCTGACCCTGAACAGCATACACAATATTACTCTGTGCCAGGGGACTGGATCTTTGAGATGAACCAGTCTTTGTCGTAATGTATTTTGGGGTTTAAAAGCCACTGGTACGTTGTGTTTAGAAAATAAACGTCTCAGTTTCTCTGAAACTCCCACAACATCTGGAATGACCACTGGTCTGGGTCTGGGTTCCTTCTTTTCACCTGATGGCTGGCTAGAGTCCTGTTTGGGATTCTTCTCTGCTTTCAGGAAGGCCCAGTTAGGATATTCACATTGCTCTAGAGCAGGGGTCACAAACGTGGTGCCCGCAGGCACCTGGTCACCCGCAGGGACCACATGAGGTGCCCGTAGGGCATGTTTTAAAAATAGCACTCATCAAGGAGCACCACGTAAAAATCATCATTAATTATATATTTAAATTATGAAATAATATTTGCAACGATGTATATTTGAAATTAAAATGATAAATAAAAAATTTAAAAGAAATAGTTTTATGTATACAGTTTAGCAATCTTATCTGGGGTCAAAGTTCAGAATCATGGCCACTCCCCATCTTTGTAGCGGTGCTTTTAAAA
>JBBPBX010034408.1:0-32649 GCA_038048925.1 Garcialebias charrua
AATAACAAACAAATGTACCAGTACTTAAATATGTAAAATACTGTTCAAAAAAAGGTTATGTACTGTTTCTCTTGTAATTAAATGTTAAGATTAAATTCATCTTGCTCTATATCTTTGCACTGCAGTCACAGGCATCTGTAGGCATATTTAATAAAAAAAAACTAAAAAAACTAAAAAACAACCATATATATTTGTGACTTGAAGATTTTCATGTTAACCTGGAGTGGATGGGACTAGAGTAAGGCTATTTTCAATAACCGCTGAGAACTCAATGTACAAATAACAATGACGAACAAATATTTGCTCCTATGTAGTATTTTCAGCAGCGCTAACTGAAAAAAAAACACCAAAAAAAACCCAGTTTAAAACAATGAGGGAACGTGACGGTGCTTTGAGCTGCACTCTACTACAAACAAGGCAGACATACAAACAAGTGTTTGATTCTTTTCAGACTTAGGATTTAAATGATTAGTTTCCTTTTTTTCATTGCATTGACAATAAAATACAGTATAAAGGTAACCACATGTTCTAAACAAGAGTGTCACATGACATGGGCGTAGCATGGATTTTATGAGGGGCGGTGGACCTGAAAAGAACAACACACCTTGGTGGTTCACTGGAAGTGCGTCGGGTTGCCACTCCAAACTTTATCTCGACTTGGGTTCAATCCTCACTTGGTTGAACTTATTTTACGTTTGTCTTTTATTGGATTAAAAAAAAAGGAGTTTGTGTTAACTACGGGCATATTAAGTCTATGGTGTTAACCGGTTCGACATTAGCGGCTTCTCCATACCTTCTCTTTCCACCTCTCTTAACACAGAACTTGTGTTGTGCGGGAGTTGTAGGCGGGACATCATAGGCAAAGTGGGCGGTTCATTCGAACCCAACGAACCCCCCCTGGCTATGTGCATGCACATGAGGCACAGGTGTGTAATAAATAAGTGTATATATATTTCTATATCTGTCCTACTTTGTTGCACTGTCCTACACTGTATACATTAAATACTACCCTAAAATTTGTATGGAAGCCTGGCCTTGTGTACCACACACACCCGCTAGACACTTTTAAAGTCCCTATAATCCCAAGGAAGTTAGACACCTTCAGGTTTTCATGATATTAAGCATCAAGCAACTATGTCTCATAACTTAAGCTAGGGATGGCTTAAATGTGAGTCATACTTAAAAAAAAATAAAAAAGCTAGAGACGTACTCCAAGAGGTCTGAATAGAGTACCGTGCATGATTCGAGTTCTGGAGAATTAATCATACATGTATAAAACGAGATCAAACACCTTTCGGCCCAGCGTTTTCTTTAGTGTTACATTAGAGTGTGAAATCAAGTGCTACATTTCCGAGGCAATCATATCCTTTATCACAGAGGAACTGTCACCTACCACCTACAGAGAGGGTGGATAAGCCTATACAGTGTGTTGGGTGCCTGATTGGATATGAAGAGTGAAAATTTCTGCTCACTCCCCGCCTCCGTCACCACTGCCACCACCACCATCACACTAACAAGTCATAGCTGAGGAGGCAGCAATCCAAACAAGAAATGGGACATGCTTTCATGCCACTTGGCTCAAACTCACAGATTAATTTGTTACTCTTAGATAATGGCTTGAGCCTGCAGCCAAAAGCAAGCTTCCTCGGGAACTGATTAACGCACATGCACAGATGTATAAATATTTTATATACATTCTGATTTCTTTGTTTTTCTATGTGTCATGCTCTCATTCTCACTGAAAGAAGGAAGCACAACCTGCCTGAGATAATTAAGGATGACATGATGTTTATATAACCTCCAAGCGTCACAAACCAGATGCAATTATTAGGTCTTGGTTCCTATGACCCCAGTCCTGTAGTGTTTTGCATCGCAAAACTCCAGTCCCGTTTCCCAAAAGTTAGCAATGGGGGAAGGTGGGAACATAGAGTTGGAGCGAGCAAGAGTTCAGTTCTTTTCACAGCTCGCTCTGATGGGAGCTATTGCTGCCTAATCCAAAGTGACGGGCACTTCAGTGGAGAGGGCGCAGAGCCCCCCAATTTCCGCCAGGACCCCGCAGCAGGAGCGGCAGAGAAGCCAAGGGTTGGGGTGGCAAGACTTTATTGTGGCCCGGTGAGTGTGAGTGGGGCAGGGGCCTCATTACAACGCTTAACTGCACTCACAGGCCCTCATTAACCCGCCACACCAGTGACTCAAATCAAAACAGACAATAAAAGGAGGTCAGTGCAGGAATAAAAAGGTCCCATTTTAGTCTCAGCGTTGGAACTGAGCACTTTGTTGCATTTTTAAATAAACAGATCTAAGTAAACTTTGAAATTCAGAACAATAAATTTAAGTGAGGAAATGTCCTCTCTTATATGTATTTGAGTAGATAGCAGCAGAAAAAGTTCATAAATGTTCCCCCTTCTTCATAATTTGTCAATGTTTCATTAAGCCAGTAGACCCATCGTATGTCCTTACATGAAAAACCTCAGCAAGGTCGACTTAAAATGAACTAAAAACAAAGCTGGATGTGAACTCATTAGCATACGCTGACACGGAAAGCATGTAGCCAGCCTTGGGTAGCGCAGTCATGTAAAAGTGGTCTGAGGGATGGATGATGGGTAATAATAAACACTTTAAGACTGTATTTTGCCACCGGGGTGTAAAGACAGCCAAGCCTGTAATAATTTGCGCATGAATGGTTGTGGAAGCAAAGCTTGGCACATCAAACGATGAATTTCACAGAAACAATTAAGGAGTGAATCAACACTTCTGCCTCATCGAATAAATTAGAGACGTGAGAGCCACAAAGTGGGAATGAAAAACTCCAATAGTTACAGAAACAGGACTGAAATTTTCAAGAAGGAAATAACAACTACAATCTGATTTTTGATTCTTACTTCAACACCATAAAGTATAACTCCTTTTTAAAATATGTTAGCACGATTCTTGCATATTCTTTATAAAGTCTGTGCAAAATGAGTACAACTAGAACTTTTTAAGTGTAATTCTACAACCAAGTGTCTGTATGAAGCGGTAATCAGTGAGCAGCATGAAGAGGGCAGGCAGCAGTTCCCAAGTCTGAAATACATAGTGATGAGGTCACAGCATAAAGACCAACAGGCCATCACATTCTCCGTCACATCATCAGCGGTGCTCTGCTTCCCATTTTACAGCCCTTAATCTGCATACATCACCATACAGGAGAGGAGACTAACAGACTTAGAGGAGGCCTGTGCTCTCTGCTTTGTGTCCATAGGGAGGAATGAAACAGTACAGGAAAAGGGAAGAGAAAACCACATGGGGAATACAAAGTGCTGAAAAAGACAGATGGGCCCCACTTACCAGCTTGGTTAGTGGTAATGTTGACTGAGGAGTACTGAGGAGAGTAGGGACTCTGATCTGACACCCCGTTGACAGCCTGCACCTCAAACGTGTACTGTGTGTGGGCCAACAGGTCACTAATGTAGACCCGGGTTTCTGTCAGGCCCAGCTGACGTGGTAAAAACTGAACGTTGTCGCCACAGCGGGTGCACCCTCCTCGACCTCCGCCACAGCTCTTGCAGATGATGTTGTAGACTACATCCTCGCGGCCGCCTGAGTCTCGAGGTGGCAACCACTCCAGCATCACAGAGGTTTCATTTACACTTGAGATCACAGCCAGCGGCGCCGACGGAACAGCTGGAAAATACAGGACAAAGGAAAACATCTGATTACAAAAATATACAAACACGTCAAAAGGAAAGCTCTTTGAGTAGAATATACAGTAATATAAACACCTTTGTATTTTGGTATGAACATTAACAAAACTGAACGCGTGTAAATACTTTGAGTTAGTTTAAAGATATTTCAAATGTAAGAATTTTATTTTACTTTCAAATTAAGGAACTTGACTTTTTTTATAGACTCCAAAGTAAATGTTAAAACAAATTCAAATAAGAAACAAATGAGTGAAAAATTAACTAAAACCACACATTTAGACATATTTACCTAAATGGGAGCTTTGGCTGTGGTTTTTACACCGAATTGTCATCAGAAAATTAATATTAGAGTTATCGATTTATAACACAAATTTAATTTCAAAGCCAGATGTTGTGTGGTCACATGGTTGTTCTGATAAACTCAGTCCTGCATCATATTACACTTAAATATTTATTAGTTTCACTTCCATGTGCTTATTCCTTTGAGGAATACCAGTAAAATGGCAGAACAAATCCAAATTAGTCTATTAGACAAAGTTATGAACCTAAAGAGGAACATTTGCTTAAATTTATTGTGTTTAAAATGTTCACATTTACTCATTCCCTTCACTTACTACACCATGGCCTCTATATAGTAGATTATATAGATTATTTGGGACATTATGTCCCTTTTGCATCAGAAACACTAGAAGACAGCATACCTCATGTGCTGACTATTCAAAGCCAGGTGTCGCATAAATAAACACCAGCAAGAAACAGATGAAACTAAAGAGAGAAAGTCCAGTTAACATCATCTATCTCCATAACACTGACATAAAACCCATTTACACATATTTGTTACACTTTTCCATTGTGTTTAATCTTTTTTTACAACACAGACTGCAATTGTTACTGTACAAGAACCAAATCTAGTGTTTCCTATTTAGATTTAAATGTTTTATTTAAAGGATCGGTACACATGTTCTCATCATTCCCCAATCCCAAAGTTCAGACAAAGGAGGCGCTAAGCCACGTTAAATTAGACAACTAGATAAATAAATACATTTTCAGCTAATCTGAAAATCACAATAATGATTAGAATTAGCCTTGGTTAGTCTACTTCACAGCTATTCAACTAAATTGCTCAGGGGGGCACAGTTACTGAAAGCCAAGAGCAAAGGGGCCGGACAACAAGCGGTTATTGTCATTAAATAAGTTTGTTTTATGGTTTAAAATGTAGTTTTATTTAAAAATGAACCCATTGGTGGGCTGAACTGAGTTCACCTGTGGGCCTGATTTGGCCCACGGGCCACCAGGGGCCTCATGTATCAACCGTGCGTACACACAAAAACCGTGCGTACGTCACTATCCACGCAAAACTCCGTATGTATCAAAACAGAACTGAACGTGGAAATGTCCGCACCGTCACGGCAGCTCCAGTGCAGGCGTACGCACGTTTCTGTGGTTTGTGTTCCTTTGGCGACACCTACAGGTGATTCTGGAAACTGTTCATGATGGGAAAATAATGATTATTTCCACCCAAACACACATGATGAACAATTATTACATCCACATGGACGCAATCAGAATACAACCTGCAAAGAATATAAAAAACAGAAAGACTGAATAGTTCTGCACAGCTTAAATTCTTGTTTTTTGTTCATTTTTAGCTGTTTTAGCAGTTGAAGAACGTGATGCATGATGGGACAAGACGACATTCCTCTGTTGCAGGGTATATTTAAATGAAAACAACGTTTGTCTTTATTTTTAATTCATTCCAGATTTAAAGTACACAAGAAAACTATTTTAAAAAAAACCCACAAGAAATCCTCTTTTGCCTTCATCTCATGTATTGTTGCATTTCATGTTGTTCATTCTAAATAGTTTTCTTGTGTTCTTTAAATCTGGAATGAATAAAACAAAAAAAAAACGTTGTACCATGCGGGATTCGAACTCATGAGGTTTGGGACGAAAGGCGGGCACGCTACCCACTGACCTATTTACGCATGTTAGAATAGCTTGGTCAACTTTTCATTTAAAAGTGGACGGTTTGTTGTGCGCTGAGCGTGCCAAACAAAACCTTTTTCTGTGCCTCTCTACGTCACTCAGAAGTGTCTCCAGTTCACAGTCCGTGAAGTTCCTCTTTTTTCCACGTTTCGACATGATTTGCAATAGAGCAAAGACGACATTCCTAACGTGCAGGGCATATTTAAATGAATTTGCATATTTATATGGAGGCGTGTCAAAGGCGGAGTCGGCCACTCTGTCATGTGCGCTCAATTCCACGTTGATTGTGATGTACAAAAGCAATGTGCGTGGATACCGGCGTATGCACAGTTTGATACATCTGGATTCTTTTGTGCGTACGCAGATTTCTGGATTTGACCGTGCGGCACTTTTCAGTAAGAAATCCACGCAAGTCTTTGTACATGAGGCCCCAGTTGAATAGCCCTGGTCTACTTTGGCAGCTTTCATGTTGATGCTGTTGCATGTATAGATTTTTATTTTTATTTTACAAAAGCAGGAAAACACATTATTATCTGCTCATGGTCAAACATAAGAAATTTTTGACGATTAGCAACACAATAAATGAGTACTGTAGTTTATTTTCTTTTTTTAAATGGCATTAAAGAAATATTTGTCTGCAAAAAATTGGAAGTAATTTGTTTCAGGCAAGTAGTGCATAATGCAGTTTATAACAAAATACATACATATTGTTCTTCTCTTATAAAAAAAAAAAGAAAAAAAAAAGAAAAAAGTCAAAGTGTTTATATTAAACTTTAGGGATATTACTGCCACTATGTGCCATTCTATAAAAAATAAAACCAGGGGTGTGTTTGGCAGAACAAACCTTATATGAAATAGTATAACTTTAGTTAGTTTTGGCAAATATGCTGACATGCAAGTGATAGGATCAAACGCGGTTAACACTCAGAGAAGTCCAAATTTGAAGGACAGCACGAGTGTAACTTAATGATAGAAGTACTGCTGTGTCCTTGACGGTGTGAAGGGCATAATTACTATCTTTGCTTACACAACCCCTTTTACAGGAGGCGAGGCATTCCACAACCTTGCAAAGATACTGCTCGCTCTTTGAGTTGACTGGATTCCAACCTCGTAGTGCCTTTCCCCCCTGGGACGCTCATTTACACTCTCATTTTCAATGCTGGTGTCCACTTAGTCAAGTGTTTTCTTAACATCTATTTTTGACATGTTTCTTTTTGGTGGAATGTATAGGGTTACTGCAGCTGAGAGAAAAATAGTGTTTTACCTAAGGAATCCTCAGCAGATAGGCATTACAGAATGGAAACTTTCCACATGGTGCTATACGCGCTGACTGACATGTCAAGTAAACACACAAACAGTGAAAACTGTTTATCTGTTACCAACATGTGCACCTAATTATGGTAGACATTTACTCAGGACTAAGGAGATAAACAATGCCACCACGCCCACAACATCCTTAATCTGAATCGATCACTTCTTATTTAACCTCTTTTTAATTGGCAGCAATTAACAAATCTTCAGCTCTTGAAGAAAAAAAAGCTCATTGGAGTGCCCCTCTTGGAGTCTTTCTGAAACATAACTCCTCTTTGGCATCTCCTTAGAAGGAGGAGGACTAATATCCATGCCATTCGCTGGCAGGCCTCTGATGGCCTGTTGTCTTGCTTTAATCAGGCCGAGCCCCGCTGCGCTTAATACGGGTGACGTGAGGCTGCTGCTCTCTCATTCACAACAGCTGCTAAACTCCCAGACCCAGGCTTATGCAAATCTTTTTTGTTGGAGACCGTCAAATCTTTTTCCTTCTCTCCTCTTTCAACAGGCTAAAGGGAAGAATACGAGGAGGGGAAAAAAAAACTGAAACACTCTGAAAACTGCTTTTTTTCACCCTTTTTTTAACTTAAAGAATACTGTGAACATCAGTTTTATTTTATTTTATATATAAACACCTTATTTCTCTTTCCCTCAAAGTCCATCTTCTTTTTGTTGCCTTCTCTTCTAATATTATCCCTCTCTTACTTACTTTGGTCTATCCGTCCTCGGCCATTCTCTCTCCCAACCTCAGTGTCAGTCTCAAATTCTAATTCGAATTCAAACAGCTTCATTGGCATGACAAGAGAAAGCCTCGCCCCGGCTTTTTTCTGAGATCGACCCTTCACAAAGCTGAGCAGCCTGGCCCACTAACCTCCAGTCTGTTTGGAGTGCGGACCATGTGATGTAGAGGAAGGCCAGCCGAGCCTTGTCTGCCAGGTCAGATCTGTGAACAGACACGCTTTGAGCATGTCAGCAATATATTTGTGTGAAAGACAGCTCTGACAGGGTTTCTCTGTTCAAAGCTGTATAGACGACTATCATCCTTTGATCTCGGGGCTCTTCTGCTTGTGGGTGCAAAATGCATGCAACAAAGAGTTCATATCTGAAACCAAAGAGTATCTGTTCGTATCTATATACTCTGTGAAAGTGGTTAGAGAGTTCACAAACAGCATTTGAAAAACTAAACATACTTGTGCAAGGCATCTGGAGTGGATCAGAGTCCGTGCGATAGTATCCATTTCGGCAAATGCAGTTCATGGCTCCCTCACTTGTGGTCCGACTGTTGATGGGACACTGCATACAGGGCTCATCTCTCTGAGTGGGCTTGAAAAACCCCGATGGACAGGCTACAAAAGAGAGTGAACAAAAAATGCAGAGACAGAAAAAGTGTTTAGTTTCTAAGGAACAGGTTATACAGAATACAGTAATCTCTCATTTATCGATGGGGGTTCAGTTCTCAGTTCACCCGCCATAAGTGAAAAACTGTAAAGTAGGAATAGTGGTGCAAGAAGTAAGTAGTAGTTTATTTTAGTATTTACATATATATAAATATTAAGGTGTTTTAAACATTTCCCACACTCTTGCAACATTCTAAACAATGTTTCTAAACTCTAAACGTTCTAAAAGAGCACAGCATGTCATGATCTCAGCTCTCTACCACTCTAGGCCACGCCCACTTTGTTGCGGAGCGGTTATCGACATGCTGCAAGATGGGAGCTTCTCCCTGCACATGTGGGCTGTACACAGGTGCAGCAGGCACTAAATAATTTTAAATAATGTATTTTAACTAAAAAAAGACATGCCAATCTTATGACTCGTCCATCAGTCAGCCAATTGTGTGTCATGTCCATTCTTACTTTAAAAAACAGCGAACGAGCGTGTCCGTGAAAAACAAACAGCAAAGTAGTGAAGAACTACTGTATTGAACATTTTCTTTGAAATAATTTCATGATTTATAATTTAGCTACAAAAACTGTTATCGTGAGCAACAGCTTAAACATTTAGGCTTGTATCCAAACAGAGTTTCAAGTGAGGTACTTTTTTATTTGCTTACTAGGGCTGAACGATTTTGGAAAATGTGTAATCTAATTGCAATTTTTTTTCTAAAAATTGCAATTGCGATTTAAAACTCGATTTTTTTTAAATATCTTCCCAAGTATTTTTCAACAAACAGAAGCAATAAATCAATCTGTTTTATAATAAACAATGTCAGATTTATTTAAAGCAGAGATCACAATAAAGCAAACAAATCTATGCCTTTTCTTTTCACCATTTCTATGTTTTCTTGTTTCATAAACATAATAGTAAACATGCTAAGTGAACTTCCTAACTACTGTCTGAACTTCACATGACAGTTAATAAATAAATATAAAAAATTCGATATAAAAAAATTACTGTTTGAAGTTCAAACACTGGTTGTTGTCATTCTATGCAACCCTCGTAACTTTGTGATGTTTTTTTTAAGTGTTGATAAAGATTTGTGTCATGTGGCCAGTCAAATAGCAGCCTTCACGATTAGAAAATCCAATTTTATCATATTGCGATATTATTGCAAATTCAATTAATTGTTCAGCCCTATTGCTTACATTGCATTAGAAAAAAAGAAGCCATCAATAAAAGGTGAATTTAAATCAATGAAAATAACACACAAGCTTTGAATCCAAAATAAGCACAGTCAGTAATAAAAGAGCACATCAGTGCATGTTTGCCAGTAAACACAGCAACATTGCAACATATTGTAAGTCTGTTTTGACTGATTCACTGTGCTGTAGTTTGCCTGATAAATGTACGAGGGGCTTTGCTTTCCTAAGAGCGCTTTCAAGGGTGCCTTTCTGGAAACTGGAATTCCACACAAACACACCGATCACCGGTGCATCAGCCATTAAATTCTGTTTTTGTGCATCTGCCCGTGTGCAGATGAATCACCTGCTGTACATGAAGGGAATTTGTTTGTGTCTTGCCGTAAGCATCAGTCAATTCTGTGTTACACAAAATAACCAAGTAAAATCCTCTTATCCTTTCCTCTGAAGTCACATTTCCCCTAAACCTTCACATGTGGAGAAAAAAAGAAAGAAAAAAAACATGGTTTCCGGCATTTGCACCTGCACCATGTCAGGCGCTTTGCTTCTATCTTGAGCCAAAAAAGCTGTAGTTTTGCTTCAGGTAATCCAACCAACACCTGCTCCACTGACAAAATAAAACAAACTAAAAATAAAATTAAATGTTGAGACAGAGGTGCTGGAAATACAGTAACACAATGCGCTCAAGCCAAACAGGATTTACTGCGTATTTGAGTTAAAAACCTGCAGGTCTGCCACCGTTATTTTAAATAAAACAAAATGCATTTAGTCTAATGAACAAAAGTAATACAAGTTACAAATAAATGTGTCTTTTTACAAATAATTTTAAACAGAACATGATGCGGTAAAGAAAAAATGTCTAAAATACGTATTTTATTTTGTACATCCTTTTATCTTGCTTTTGTATTCGTATACTTTATTGTAAAAAAAAAAAAAAAAGCCCTTCTTTCGGCTTCTCCCTTCATCAGGGGTCACCACAGCGAACTAGTCACATGAAGATTTGGCAAATGATTTTACGCTGGATGCCCTTCCTGACACAACCACAGCCCTCTGTGTAGAGCAGAGAGCTGATGGGTTCCTGGGGGAGCAGATGGTGTGGGTTAAGAGCCTTGCTCAAGGGCCCAGAATGGGGCAGATGAGGGTGGAGACAGGTGTGACAGCTTCACTTATCCCACCCACATTCTTGATGTTGTTGGTACCGGGGCTTGAACCAGCGATCTTCTGATCACAAGCTTACCTTCTTAACCTCTGCGCCATCAAAGCCTGTATACGCAAATTGACATATACAGTAGTTTCATTGACTATACAGTAGTCCCTCGCTACTTTGCGGTTCGTTTATAGCGGACTTGCTCTATCACGGTTTTTCAAAGTAAGGTTGGACATGACACACAATTGCCTGACTGATGGATGAGCCAAACAATTGGCATGAAATTTTTATTAAAATTATACTTATTATTTTTTATTCATTATTTTGCAACTGCTGCACATTTGTGCATCCCACACTGCAGGATAAACTTCTTGCTGCAGCTGATCAGCTGTTCACTGTGCAGAGCAGAGAAGTGGGCGTGGCCAAGCGCGCATGCAGGTGGCAAAGAGCAGAGGAGGCAGGGAGCTGACATCATGACATTCTGTGCCCTTTTAGAGCGTTAGCGTTTATACACATTGTTTAGAATATTGCAATAGTGTGGGAACGGTTTAAAACACCATATATATGTATAATTAAATAAACTAATACTTACTACCGTATTCTCCGGCGTATAAGTCGCACCTTTTTGCCTACATTTCTAAGCCCTGCGACTTATAGGCCGGTGCGACTTATACGTCGATTTTTCCAATATTTTGGTCATAATTTGACTTTGGTCAAAAACTCCAAAAATGGTGCAGTACCAGTTTCGGCCGCTATGGGCGCTAAGAAACCCTTTACAGTACCTACACTGTTGACATCTGCCTGGTCCAAAAATGGTGCAGTGACACAGAAGATGAAGACTTCAATGGTTTTGAATAAATAAATAAAAACCATAAAATAAATACAGTATCTGTTTCTGTCATCATTTTAAACTGAGACACGTTTTTTACTGTAATGTCAGCTAATAAAAATATATTTTTATGTGTTTATCTTTAAAGATAAATGATGAAAGACACAAAATATACAAAAATTATGTTCATTTATTAATGAAAAGTTCAACTAAGACACATCAAACAAAATACTGTAGTTTTTATGTGATAATCTTGTCAAAAGTCCTTCCAAACAATTTGGCAGCCAGTCCATTTTGGGCAAAACACCAGTTCACGTGAGGTGCGACCTATAGGCCGGTGCGACTTATAGGCCGGTGCGACTTATACGTTGATTTTTCCATTTAATTGGGCATAATTAGGTTGGTGCGACTTATACTCCGGTGCGACTTATACGCCGACGAATACGGTACTTGTGCTACTACTTCGTAGTTTTTCACTTATCGCGTGTCTTCATGGTAAGGATCCCCCACGATAAATGAGAGACTATACTGTACATAGCAATAAATGTACTTTTTTTTTACTGTAATCACAATTACAACTCAGTTATAACATCTGGGATATAGAAACATGAGCAGCTGTAACCCATTCAAAGGAGGTCAAATCACAAGGCAGAACTGATTTAAAATCATTCTCGACGTTCCTGTCAAAGACAAATCACATGTACAGTGAGGTAGAACTTGCCTTTAAATTCCCAACTTTATAATTATGACAGAACAAAACACCCTATATGTTAAACTGACACTAAACACACATCAAGAATAACACATTTAGGCAATCAATGTTGTGCTTCAAATTCTAATCAAATTGTATATATATATTTTTTTAATGAAGGGTGTGACAGCACACATGCATCGTCTCTTAAAGTCAAATACCAGAATTGTCACCGGAAAAAAAGTGCAAAAAAAAAAAAATGAAATCATGTTAAAGATCTTCTCACAACGTATTAGCTTTGACATGTTTTTCTTTTTACATGATTGATGGGGGAAAAGGTTCTGGGCACAGAGCGAAACATGAGGCCTGGACATTCACACTGCCAGTCAACAGGGTCTCTTAATGAGGCCCAGGCAACAGCTATGTGGGGAATTGGGATCAGACCTCAGAGGCACAGTGAGATCTGTGAGAGTACGAGGCTACGAGGAGCAACGCCATAGGAAACGGCATAAAGAGGGAGTGGGGGTGGGAGTGTAAAGATGAAAACAACGAAACAACGAGGTGGGAAACATCTCTTGTTTGGGAAATTTTCACCTAAGGAATTTGGCAAATTAGTGTGCCAATATCAAATCTACTGTATTTTTCGACCCATAAGTCACAACTTTTTTACATAATTTGCATGCCCTGCGACTTATACGCCAAAGCGACATATTTATGGATTTTTTTCCCATATTTATAAACCAATTATTGGCTGAGATCTGACTGTTTTTGCTCATTCTGACTGAAAATATTAAACACTAACATTTTCAGCCACTAGATGGCACTCGAGTAGTATGGCATGCTGTTGTATCGTGTAATAGGCAAAAGTGGCTATCAATGACAAATTCGGCTTGCTATAACCTGCCACCATCATCTGCCGGGAGCAACCGTCAAATCAGCTTCATTTTGCTGCGCCGCCCTGGCGAAATGAAGCTAATTAGACCATTGAAGTGCATTTATTAAGTAAAATTCAACTGACACACACCTTTACTATAAAGTCGAGCAAACAAATAATTGTTTTAGTTGGATATCTTGTTAAATTTCAAAGAAATTCATTGCGAGTCACCCTTTGCGCATTCATGTTTCTGCGTATCAGCTTTTGAAAATGCAGCTGATTTGACTGTCAAAGTGCATTTATTAAGGAAATGTTAGATTGAGAGACACCTTTACTATAATTTCGAGCAAACACAAAAAAATTTAGGTGGTTATCTTGTTAAATTTATAAGAAATGGACAGCGAGTCCTCTCGTGCACGTGCCTACTTCCGCGTATCGGCTTTTGAAATACAGCTGATTTGACAGTCAAAGTGCATTTATTAAGGAAAAGTTAAACTGAGACACACCTTTGCTATAATTTCAAGCAAACAAATGATTGTTTTCAAGTGTTAATCTTATTAAATTATTGTTAAAGTCCTCCTGTGAATGCTTCTGTGGCTGCCATTTGGCATCCATCCATCCATCCATCCATCCATCTTTTTCCGCTTATCCGGGGTCGGGTCGCGGGGGTAGCAGCCTAAGTAGGGAGGCCCAGACTTCCCTCTCCCCAGCCACTTGGAGCAGCTCCTCCGGGGGAATCCCAAGGCGTTCCCAGGCCAGCCGAGAAACATAGTCCCTCCAGCGTATCCTGGGTCTTCCTCTGGGTCTCCTCCCGGTGGGACATGCCCGGAACACCTCACCAGGGAGGCGTCCAGGAGGCATCCTAACCAGATGCCCGAGCCACCTCAACTGGCTCCTCTCGATGTGGAGAAGCAGCGGCTCTACTCCGAGTCCCTCCCGGATGACTGAGCTTCTCACCCTATCTCTAAGGGAGAGTCCAGCCACCCTGCGGAGAAAACTCATTTCAGCCGCTTGTATCCGAGATCTTGTTCTTTCGGTCATAACCCAAAGCTCATGACCATAGATGAGGGTGGGAACGTAGATCGATCGGTAAATTGAGAGCTTTGCCTTTTGACTCAGCTCTCTCTTCACCACGACAGACCGGTACAGCGCCCGCTTCACTGCGGACGCTGCACCTATCCGCCTATCGATCTCACGCTCCAGTTTTCCCTCATTCGTGAACAAGATCCCGAGATACTTAAACTCCTCCACTTGGGGCAGGACCTCCTCCCCGACCCGGAGAGGGCATGCTACCCTTTTCCGGCTCAAGACCATGGCCTCGGATTTGGAGGAACTGATCCTCATCCCGGCCGCATCACACTCGGCTGCAAACCGCTCCAGTGAAAGTTGTAAATCACGAACTGATGAAGCCAGTAGGACCACATCATCTGCAAAAAACAGAGAAGCGATTCTAAGGTCACCAAAACGGATCCTCTCAACACCTTGGCTGCGCCTAGAAATTCTGTCCATAAAAGTTATGAACAGAATCGGTGACAAAGGGCAACCTTGGCGGAGTCCAACTCTCACCGGAAACGAGCCTGACTTACTGCCGGCAATGCGGACCAAGCTCTGACACCGGTCGTACAGGGACCTAACAGCCTTTATCGAAGGCCATTTGGCAACCAATCTATTTTTGACACACCGGCCCACATATCCAGGTTGTCAGTGGTGATGCGTAAAGAATATGACGAGTCAGCGGTGACGCATAATAGATGTGACGTATATGGCGAAGTGACGTATTTATGGATTTTTCCACTTTATTAGACATATTTGGACTGATGCGACTTATAGGGTGGTGCGACGGGTACGGCGAAAAATACGGTATGTGCTGTGACAAAATGCAGATTTTATATAATACAAAAAAAAATATTTAAAAATCTCCACAAAGAAGAAAAAAACCTACAAAGGTATCGGTTTTGTAGGTGCTAGTCTTTTGTTTTTCTCGTCATATATTTGTTGTTGTTGCTGTTTATAATGATGTTTTTCTTACATTAGGGATTAGTGTATTTCTAGTTGATGTTTTCTTATCTTAGTTATATACTAGATGTTATTACTATTTTTCTCTTACATTTTGTTGTTGGATGTAACTGGGACCCTGTGTACATAATCTCGTTTCATCACATGTACCACATGCGGTGCAAATGACAATAAAGACTCTCTCTGACTGACTCTGATAACCACCACCATAGTGGTTGCATTTCTGTGGTTACTGATGGATGACACACAAATCAGTAAATGTATTTATTTTTCTCCCCTCGCTGAGGTATTAAACCAATAGACATGATATATACAAAATATGCAAAGCTCTCAACAACCTAACTCCATCTTATATTCAAGATCTTGATCCATATTTTCCCAACAGACTTTGTACTTTGCTCTCAGACTGCAGGCTTACTCAGGGTTCCTAGAGTTTCCAAAAGTATAATGGAAGGAAGATCTTTCAGTTATCAGGCTCCTCTCTTGTGGAACCAACTTCCAGTTTCTGTCTGAAGCTGACACATTGTTCAGTTTTAAGACTGGGCTTAAGACTTTCCTTTTTTGATTAATCCTATAGTTAGGGTTGATTTGTTATGCTGCTATAGGTTTAGACTACTGGAGGACAAATTGACCTAATTTCCTTAAATGAATTGTTAAAATTTTATAATTTTCATTTCATATTATTTATATCTTAACGTGATTCTTGACTTGCCATTGTGTATCTGTTCCTACCAAACCCAGCCGCTCGAAGCAGATGGCCGTTTGTCCTGAGCCTGGTTCTGCTAAAGGTTTCTTCCTCATGAGGGAATTTTTCCTTTCCACTGTCACCTTCATGCTTGATCAAGATGAGAGTTATGTGATGGAGTTAAATTCAAAGCAGTATGTTCCTCAGATAAATAGTGTTAAATTATTATTTTTACATATTAATGTTTCTGTTCAGTGCCCTGAGATGACTTCTGTTGTGACTTGGCGCTAAATAAACAAACTGAATTGAATTGAATATACTTACTCACATGTCAGCCATTAAACTTAGTGTCACAATCACATTGGAATATTATACATCATTACTGTACATGCACTGAGTTCTAAAGTTATAACATATTTTTGTACATAATGTTTATGCATTAATAAAAAACTAAACTGTAGTGTTATTTTTTTCTACTTCATCTATTGTGTTCTGCTTTTCTTCATTATTTTCTTCAGGGTCTGTAGTCTTTTCATTGTTTAAAAAACAACAACAGCTAAACACAGTTTTTCTGAAAATACATGCTAAGAGTTGTGAAAGCTAAAAAAGTCACAATCAAGACTAAATATTAACATACATACCTGTACATACATACATACATACATATAAAAATTATTTAATCATGTAAAATTAAAAACACCACAGTTTTTATCAAATGTCTCACTTATAATCTAAAACAGATATTTATTTATGTTAAAATTGTAGTTTTCTTTTTCTAAAAGAAGCCAAATTTACAAAAGTCAGACAAAATATTGAAAAACTAATAAAAAAACAAAACATTTATTTTATGAGAATTACCTATAGTGAAAACTTATTTATGTGGTAGAAAAAAATACAGTGTGTTTTGTTGTTGTTGTTGTTGTTTGTGTGTGTGTGTGTGTGTGTGTATCTTGTTTATAAAACAAACAAACAAACAAAAACCTCATCATGTTCAAGAAAGCACAGTATTACGGTATATGCCTTGGCATGTGCTTTGTTACGTCCATTATTTTAAAGAAAAATTTGGGGAATTTCCACTTTATACCCAGATGACAGATTTAAAGAGTTGCACAGTTGGCTGGTGTCAGATGTGGAGAAGCAAAGACATGGAGAGCAGTGATTAAAAATCAGATAAGGGCTTTAATTCTCTACCTCCTCTCCTGCCCAGACTGCTGCTGGTGAGCTGTTTGATCATCATGTTGGCACTGCAGCAAAACACGTGAGAACCAAAGGCTACGTTTTTGGTTGTTTCCTTTTAACTTCAAAACCATTTCAGCCAAGCAGAGGTAAAAAAAAAATATGAATATTTATTGGCAACAGCTTCACTTTTGCTCCTACTGCCAATAATAGCATCAAGCAACAAGCAAAGAGCTCACGTTTCCCTTTTTCTCCGTAGACTGGGATGTGAAAATGGGGCTGACAATAAAACGTGCCAATAAGTCAAGAACAAAAGGCACATAGAAAAGCTTTAAGGAAATTTATAAACCCTTCAGACTCAATATAATAGTAGCTGTGTCAGAAAGTCTCCCCTGAAAATGCTTGAAGGCACACAGCAGGCAGGCTTGTGCTTAAATCGTTAGCTTTTAAAACAATTAAATCTTCTGCCACAGGAGCAAGTTTTTTTTTTTGTTTTTTTTGTGGCATCTGATCCTTTAAGTGTAAGGTGTTATATTACTTTAATCTAACAAAACTTCTTAAAAACATCTCCTGAATACCTCCCACACGCAGGCGTACCAAACCCCCAGCTGCTTGTGTCTGCCAATGTTTACGAGTGCTAATAATATATAGTGACATAAAAGCTTTATGGGGGAAGTTTGTGAGACTTGCTGAATAAATATAGTACAGAAAAAAAACTGCAAAGTGTGGTAAGTAACTGTGTTTGGGTTTTAGTCCGTTTTTATAGCAGGTGTTTTGCTGGCTGCTTCAAAGGTTTCCTGAATATTTCTGTCACAAAGATTTATAGCACACTGAAAAAGAGGCTTGAAGCCAAAAAAAAAAAAAACATCTAAATGTTACGAAAAATGTTGGGGTGTGTGAGCAATTATGCAATTATGCAAGGGGTGAAATTTTTATTTTTTTCCACGAGTTGATCCATGACGTGACCTGTCAATCAATCCAGTAGGCATGTCAGCAAATGACCAATCCGAAGCTAAATGCTCCTTACCTGCAGAGAGCTGCGCTGCAGCCCATCAGAGCCTACCACCTTACTGTAAACAGGTTCAGAGTCCTGATAATGATAATAATTCTGCAACTGGGAGCTGCTGATTAACGTCTCAAAAGCCCAAATAAGACCTCAACTTGTAGGGATGGCACCATCTAAGTAAGCAAGTAAGTAAGCTTTATTTATATAGCACATTTCACAGACATGAGAGTCACAAAGTGCTTTACAAAAAGGGGAAAATAAAAATAAAATCATAAAATCACAGAAGTACCATACAAAAAGGTAATGCATAACAAACTCTAAAATCAATTAACAAAATTAACCAAAAGCCTGTCTGAAGAGATAAGTCTTAAGACTTTTTTTAAATGCATCAGTTGACTCGGAGCAGCGCATTGTTAGAGGGAGAGCGTTCCAGAGCCTCAGGGCCACCACTTGAAATGGTCGATCACCACAGGTTTTAAAATGAGTTCTAGGAACTGTCAGCAGTAGCTGATTGGAAGACCTCAGAGTTCTAAGTGGACAAAGAGGCTTCAAAAGGTCCAATATTGATCCATGATGTGACCTGTCACGATAAACTGTGACCTGTAAAGACCGCTCAGACTGTTGACACTTTTAAATGTTCACTTAAGACTCATCTCTTTTACTTGGCATTTGATCCTCGCAGAATGTGAGATCAAATTTTGAGCAGATTTTATTGTTGTTGCATTTACTGATAGCTTTATTATGTTTAGTGGCACTAGATGCATTTTACTCTGTTTTTATTTTTTTTAACTGTAAAGCACTTTGGTCGACTTTGGTTGTTTTTATGTGCTATATAAATAAAATTGACATTGACATTGACATTGACAATACATGTATATATTTAGGAGCCTCAGCATGTAGTGCTTTGAAAGTTAATAACAACATTTTGAAATGATCCCTATAAATCGGGAGCCAGTGTAGAGAGGCCAGAACTGGAGTTATATGAGCTGTTCTGTGGGTTCTAGTCAAAAGCCTGGCTGCAGCGTAGTGCCTCCCTTGTCTGTGCACCCTTGGGTGTTTCTCATTATACATGATTAATTCCTCCTTGTGTTCCCAGCTGTTTGTAATCACGTCCTGTCTTGTCTATCTGTGAGTCTTGTCCTTTGTCACGTCATCGTCGGGTCTATCCCTGTTGTGTCCTGTCTTGTTCCAGTCTCCAAAGTTGCAGCCACATCAGCTCTTTTGATTTATTATTAAATAAATCTACATTTTTGTGTCTCCTGGCTCCAGAGTCTTGTCTGCACATTGGGTTAGCTCCTGCCTTGCTAAAATCATGGCACAACTACAGCCCCAAATTAGTTGAAAAGGAGGTGGTATGGATGCATTACCGTCTACCTGGAGGCTGTGCTTGAGTGCCTGACCATGGCTTAAAATAGCGGGAGGACCTAGTTCATCCCCTGGCGCCTCCAATTAAGTCTGCAGCAATGAGGGGCTCGGCAGGCTGCTGCAAGAAATGGCCATTGCTCGGGTAGGAGTTCTGCCAGCATTCAGGCAGTCCTGCTACCCAAGATGACAAGAGGCCTGCAGGGTCTGGGTGGACAGATGGGCATCTGCAGCCAGTTTCTTTGGATCTACTGTGGGACGAGGCCTGCAGGGTCTGGGTGGACAGATGGGCATCTGCAGCCAGTTTCTTTGGATCTACTGTGGGACGGACGGCTACAAGAAATCCTTCCTGCCCAAAACCATCAGCATCTATAACAACTCTTATGAAACCAGGATGATGAGCTACAACAACAATCAATTTCCCTTTGGGATTAATACAGTATTTTTGAATTTTGAATTGAATTGAATTAATCTGATGTTGATGTGCTAACATATTAAGTATCTCCTTATTTGTAAACCAACACCAAAGTATAACTTAACAAGATGTTCAACATTCTTCATTTTACCACAGTTGAAATGCGGTAAATCCTGCTTTATCGTGTCGGAGTTCGGCTAATATTAAGACTCATTTAGATTCTGATTGGTCATTTGCTGACACGCCTACTGGATTGATTGACAAGTTGCGTTGTGGATCCGACTCGTGGAAAAATAAATAAATAAATAAACGAGAGTTGTCAAAAAACAGTCTCATACGACTTTATTTGACTTTATTCTCGTAATACTCAGACTTTATTCTTGTAACTTTATGGCTTTAAATTTTTATTTTTGTTAGCGTGGCAATGCAAAAATTTTTTTGTTAGCATGGCCCTAAAGCTCTGTCGTACAATGGGGAGGGGATGAGAGAATGGTTTCCCACTCCCCAGTTGACCTGTTCGGTAATTTCATCGGTCAGATTTTTTATTTAAGCTTTATTTACAGTATGCATGTAGTCTCATTGATACAGGTAGTGAGTCACGAGGACTCATCCCCCCACCCCACCCCAAGGGAGACGTGTATTGGGCAGCTATGTGAGCGCCCGGGTGTGACGAGGCTAAATATTTTGGCGGCATGAAGCTCGTTAGCCCGTCAAAAAAAAAAGGATCCCATTAATTTGCAGCAACATTGAATAAGCTGCGGTGTCCAAAGTGTGTTGGAAAAAAAAGTAGTGGCTTATAGGCAGGAAACTATGGTATTTGACAGTGGCCAAACTGAAACAAAGATATGAACAAAGACAAACCAAACCAAACAAAAAACTTGACATTCCCGTTTCAACTGCCACACTTCCAGCTGGTCAGTGGGGTTACAACTGGAGAATCAGATGGGCAATACAAAGCAATCCAGCCCAAAGACACAACTATTGTTAGAAAGGGAAGAAAAAAATACCCAGTCCCCTTAACACTATGGAACTAACAGGAAAGCTCTTTGTCCCTTATTTTGAAGCATCGCATCAACTAGAGGACATTCTTCCGGCCTCCTTTCCCCTAGTTCCCCCGTTCTCTCTTTTCAGGACCTTCCCCAAAACTGCTTTATTTAATGAACACACTCTTGAAGAGACAAAGTAGACAAAGACCGACAAGGACTTTGTGTGCCAGTGTGTATATGTGTGTAGTGTTTAAGGTGTGAAAGACAAAAGGCTGCTGGAGTGAAAAAAGGAAAGAAAAAAAAATCTGAGGTGCTAGGTTTTGTGAGCACAGCAGGAAAATTTGCTGAAAGCTGTGGAAAAGACCAGCATCAGTGAATTGAGTATTTGTAGATTCTGGGTATTCCACTGTGACTAAAGAGTCCATCAAAGAAAACTACAAACTCTACACATTTATGTCTATATAGTTTTACAAACAAAATATACAAATCGTCGTAGTGACAGATAATAGCTCATCAAAATTCAAGTTTATTTAAAGAAAAAAAAAATAGATTCATGCAACCTGTTCACTTCTGCAATAGCTCTTTTACTACCTTTACAGCCTCACTACCGTGAAATTTAGAGAAGACTATCAACCTTTTTATGGCACACATCTAAATATAGCATGACCCTGTGAAATGAGAGTCACTGTCTCGAATGAAGAAAGAAAGAGTAGCCACAAGTTGAAAGTCTGTTCCTGTGAGTGAGAGCAAACCAGACCCTGCTAACCCCAACCCCTCCCCATATTCCGCCCCTCCATGGGTAACACAAGCTAGCTCTGTTTGCAACACAGACTCTCATGATTCAATTAGGAACATGGTCTTCATGGCCATATAATTCAATCAAGCTTGTGTGAAAGCTATTAGACAACTGGTATTTGCTTCGCCCCACACGTACACAAATGATATATTCGTCTCTCCCCCAGGGCTTTCATGTCTTGTGCAATCAACAGGTCTGGGACTGTGTGTTGCTTCTAACAGTGTAAACCAGGACAGAGCCAGTGTCTCACTACTGTTTATATAAAAGTTGTTAATCAGGATATTTAGGTACGAAAAACAACACAGAGTTGTTTAAATTGGTTGTTTTAGTTTTTTGGGAAACTTCACTTGTAATCAAAATTTTAAACAAAAACTAGATACATTGTTATCGGTTAGCAGCCAGGGCAGGGCCCACCAAATAACTAAGAACTAATACTAGCTTAATTCAGAAACCTTGATGCACTCATGCCAGTCCACTATGTGAATTTGCATTTGTGTACAGCAAAGTCTTATGTCATGAAGTATATAATGACTGCTGAATGACAGTTTTCTCCTTAGCGTTTTGCTATGAGCTTCATTTCCTCAGCAGTTGTGGCACAACTGCTGAGGCAGCACGGTGGCACAACTGGTAGAGCTGCTGCCTCTCAGCGAGAAGGTTGCCGGTTCAAATCCCGGTCCGGGGCCTTTCTGGGTGGAGTTTGCATGTTCTCCCCGTGCATGCGTGGGTTTCCTCCGGGTACTCCGGTTTCCTCCCACAGACCAAAAAACATGCTTGTTAGGCTGATTGGTGACTCTAAATTGACCCTAGGTGTGAGTGTGAGAGTGGATGGTTGTTTGGTGTGAGTGAGACAGGTCCCTCTTGTAAATGAGTCCCCGTGACTCAACGAGGCTAGCCTGTATAAATAAAGGTTGAATGAATGAATGAATGAGTTGTCATAGACCTCACATCCCCAATCCCACCCCATCCAAATAGCTCCTTTGAGATATATTATTAGCCAAAATGAGCAGCAGATTAGCAAAAATGTGGGACACCTGGGAAAAGAGCTATGAGGGTGCAGGAACCTCAGCAAACCCAAAGCTCTGAAAATACACACACACACACACACACACACGCACACGCGCACACACACACACAAGACAAACAGTATACACTCTGGAAGTAAACTTAAAACCCACACACACCCGGAGCTCATTTAATTCCATTTTCTTCCTACACATTTACACCAAAACCTAAATAAAAATGGATCGTAAACCAGCAGGCTTCTAATAAACCACATCTGGCCACCAACCAGGAGCCAATTTCATCTAGCACTGCTGGGGCTTAACCTCGGATACGTGGCACATACTCAGGGTTCACCATCATAGGAATTGGTATTTATAAGAAAAGAACAAGCGCCAAGAGTTGTTCAGAATACCACTGATAGCTAAAAATAAATAAATAAATAACTAAACTGTAAGGAAAATGTTTGCTATGTAACGACTAGGGTAAAATAATTTCCCACTCATTTTTCCACTTCAACCAGAAGTAATACAGTTAAGCAGCCAGGCACGTGCATATGACATTTTCTTATTTTAAACATTTTCATTGAAATATAATTGTTGTAAATGTAAATATTCAACTACTTTTAACTGTAAAGATTCAATTTATTAACATTGCACAATATTGCATTGAATATTATTCACAAATCTGTAGTGTCCTCAATATAATATGGGAAGTGTATCATCCCCCTGCTGCTAATACAAAGGTGGGATTGGAGGCTGAATTTGGTCCATTTGTCAAAAGACTCAAAATTATACGTGTTGTTTAAGGAGCACACTTCTGTGACCAGTGACACTGTTGCCACTCAGATGATTCTGCAGTGTTTATTTTTAGATACACTGAACCTTAAATACATGTTTTGGGCAGTTTTGAAGACTGAAAAGGAACAGTCGGGATGTTGTTTTTTTTAAATTCCATCAATGTATGGCTTTGGTGTAAAACGAGCTGTTAAGACTAAACCGTTTAAACACAAATTAATTAAGTTGAAGTAGCTTGTAACAGGACAATAAACTAAAATTAGCATATTAATAAGCTTGGTAAGTGTTACAAACATTCAAAGTGTGTTCAAATAATTTATTTATTTATTCTTAAACTAGCCCAGATAAGTTGCAAATTGGAAAAGTTGGTTAGCACCATTGCACCACAGCAAGAAAGTCACTGGTTCCTCTGAAGTATGCATGCTCTCCCCTTGAATTTGTTTTCCAATGTCCAAAACCAGAAGAACCATGTGGTAAACCACTGATAGCGACAACAAACAAACTGGCTACTTCTGTCAAAAAACAATTACTATTCTAAAAACAACCTAATAATAATAATAATAATAATAATAATAATAATAATAATAATAATAATAATAATAATAATAATAATAATAATAATAATAATAATGATAAAAGGTATTATGGATATAGTGTCAAAATTCCTTGACCACATTTGGCAAAGGTAATTTCTATGCAAAACTGTTTTATACACAGAATTGTGATGGAAACCAAAAAAATTGATCACATCAAACTAAATTGCTGTTATGCCCATTAACATTAAAATGTCTTGCTTAATCTTAATCAATAGGGAAATTTTGTATCCCAAACTTAAAAAAATTACTAACCCAAGAAACCAGACTTACTAATTATTTGTTTGTTTTTAAGTGACTACGTAATATATTTAATTATATTTTTATTTGCTGAATATCTTGAATAATGACTAAAATGTTGTTGACTAAATATTCCATTAGTTCAGTCATCTTGCAAGAATTTGGTGTAATACAGTGCATTAAGATGTACCAAATCAGCTCTTTAGGCACTCTGAAGATCATCACTCTGGAGTGGCAAATACTAGCTTATTGTCTCAAACAGTGATGGCACAGTGTTCCTCTGTTCAAAACCACAATGCTCTTTTGATGCTTGTATCATAAACCAAATGGTATAAAAAATCAACATGAAAACTATCTTGGCCACAGGTTTTTCAAACAGCATGATAACTACCATCTGTCAGGAGGAAACAGAGATGAAAAGAGTTTCAGCAAAC
The DNA here is from genome assembly GCA_038048925.1 of Garcialebias charrua. Classification (NCBI taxonomy): domain Eukaryota; kingdom Metazoa; phylum Chordata; class Actinopteri; order Cyprinodontiformes; family Rivulidae; genus Garcialebias; species Garcialebias charrua. The sequence goes on from JBBPBX010034408.1 coordinate 24,603, forward strand.
ATATGCATGAAGAATAGTAATAATGTCTGGAATTTCCACTGCTCTTTTTTCACCTTCATAGATTTTTTCTCTAAAAGGGGAAAAAATTAGGCCAAAAGTCGAATAGTGAAATTACAGGCATCTGTGCCTACATGAATATGCACAGAGTAGGAATATGAACAAGGAACGAGAGTGCATGTTTATGTGGATTTAAGTGGAAAGGGTCACTTCGTGCAGGGAGATCACTTGACAGCTTGCCCTCCAGAGGATGTTGGATGTCCAATCAAGTTGCTGGTGGACCCCTTTGGTACATTTGGCCACAGATGGCTGGGGTGTGGCCCCAGAGTCAGAATTAATCTCTATTTAGGATGGGTTGTAAAGCTGCATGATCTACATCATAGTGAAATAATCTACATCATCTATCTCATAATTTGTTTTTACAGATAATTATAGCAGCTGAAAAAATGGCAGTTATCACAAAGCACGCTTTTAGAATGTAAATGTGTAGCATGTTCCCACACTATGAACACTACAACACCACATTTTTTATTACTATAGTGGATGATGGTGGGTGTAATGCTTGCTTACATGCTTACAAAACATTAGGTTAAATAATTATATTTACATATTTTAACTTAACATACATTCACTGACCATAAAGCCCTATTCGCACGGGATTAGTTTTACCTAGGGACCACATGTTTATGTAATAATTAAGGAGATTGTCTGTGTTATCAATCCCGTGCGAATCGGCTATGTCAATAATTTGCAAAGTAAAAATTATCCTGCAGATTACCTACTACTGTATATTTTGCTGAACTCCAAGGTCCTGTGATAATACTAATCCAATGTCTCTGTGATTTGGACAGAAATGGGCGGGATCCAATATGTAATTATGCCGTTTTTGTTTAAACAAAATCATTTGGAAAAATATAGAACAAGGCTATTTTAAGTGAAAGTGCTGCTCACTTTAGCTTTTGTAGATGCTGCTACTTCCTTCACCACAAATGACAACAGGTGCTGAAACACGCGCATGATCAGCAGACCAATGACCATCCATCCATCCATCCATCAATCCATCCATCCATCCATTATATTTACTTTCTTCTTCCTTTTTGGGTAGCAGGAGTCGCTGGTGCTCATGTCCAGCCATCACTATGCGATTGTCAGGGGGCACCCTGGACGACAGATCGCAAGTCCATTTCAGCCGGCGGGTCAGCGGACGCGTGGCCACTCACTCATGCAGCTGGTGACAGGTTGTCCATTTGAGCTTAACATGGCTTTTTTTAAATCTCTTAAACTGGCCAGTCGAACCTGCATCCTCCTCAACAAGTAGATTAACACAATTTTATATAGTGCATTCTTTAGTTTTCTTTGTGCTGGTTTGTACAACCCCATCAAAGTCTGAGACCGGCCAGGCCAACACATTAAGCACATGATTATGGACTGGCCCAGTCATGACAACGCAGCGCGTTAACATCATGGCTGGAAGATGTCTGTAAATTTCAGCTAAATCTCAGGCTTTGGTTATCCCGTGTGAATGCACCACATAGAAAGCAGACATTGGGGAGTAATTTATTTATTACACATGGTCCCTAGGTAAAATTAATCCTGTGTGAATAGGGCTTAAAACATAGTTAGGGAACACCTTAAAAATTAATATCAAAACAAATTGGTGTTCTAAATACTTTTAATTTGTCCACACACACCTCGTTTTCATCTACCACCATCTACTCGTCCCCCGATCGAAGGTTGGAGGTTCGAATCCCGGTTCCCCACACCATGTGTCGTTGTGTCCCTGGGCAAGACACTTAACCCCGAGTTGCTGCCGGTAGGACTGGATGGCGCCTTGCATGGCAGTCTGCCGCTACCGGTGTATGAATGTGTGTATGAATGGGTGGATGGTTGGTATTGTAAAGCGCTTTGGGGCCCATCATAGGGGGCTGGAAAGCGCTATATAAATAAGCTCCATTTACCATTCCACATTTTAACAGCCACCCTAATGAATCGTTTTGCCGAAGTTCTAAACGATGCATTGTTTCCCTTACCATTGTCAAGGAGGGTGCCCTGCCCTAAATGATCTCCCACCACCATCGAAAGTTCTGCTACGTCCGGACAGGGAGTGGAGATTATAACCACAGGATAAGTGGCTTTGACCTAGAATTAGTAACATGACACTCTGTTACTACTACCCCCACCTCCACCCCTGGTCCAACAAGTGCCCTGCCAAGGCCAGTAATCTAGGGGAAACACTGAAGTTGTATAATGTTCTTTTTGCCTTTTGAAAGGGAGTCATAACCTACTTAACATTGCATGCATGCTGTAAGTACAGTCAACAAACTTTCACTGTTACGTGAAACTTAGTGACAGTTAGTGCACTTGCAGATCTACAATTTTTTCTGACAATGGGAGGCGTGAGAAAATCAAGACCTTTCCATTCAGGTACTATTTCAATGGGTGTTCGTTGTCTACAATATGATACAGTTAGGAAATGAGGAGACATAAACGTGATCATATATCAGGGTGTTAACGTGGCATTACTGACAAAAGAATGTACGCCATCTCTATCAAATTGTTCAGTTGCATTCAATTTTGTTTCAAAACTTTTTTGGATTCGTTCATGGGAACAAATCAGCTGCTTTCCACTTGGAAGCAGGAATACCCTAATACTCAACCATCAGTGACTGATAACTGTACAGTGGGTTCAAAATGAGTTGCGTTAAGAAAGCTTTTATTTCCCCCCTCCAGACAGTGACTCACATATCAAACCACTCATAGGATTTTTACCTTGACTCTCTAAGCCTATGATTCATACATTTTAAGGCATTTGTGGAGGATTGTGTTTACACTATGCTCTTGTAGACGTGCCAATCGATGAGTCTTAACACTTTATGAGTTCTGACTGGGCCTGCCAGTGCTTCAGCCTCCCAAACCCCCAAATGTGCCCTTTTCTCAAGGACAGCCAGTTGCTAGGGCAACAGGAGCCTATTGCTATGTCAGGCAGCTTCACCGCTCTGTTCCGCAAGCTGCACCCGGACCTTAAAGCCCTGATCATAGCCACAGACTGCTGATGATAGTGAGACAGGGTGGGGGAAGAAGGGTAAATGGAGGTAGAAGATAAGGGGTGAAGAAGGCTGAGAAAAGGTAGCAGTGGAACTAATTGATTATAAATTATCTCAGTGACTCACTGGAGAAATACATGTTAGTGTGGGATACACGTTTTGAAAGAGACAGAAACAATCTTGGTTGAATGAAACTGCACAGTCCTTGAAACTAATAGCTTATAAATATTTTTTCAATGTTTTGACAACCTCCAATAACTTGTAGAATATCATTAGAAACAATCTTCCCCATCTAATTTGACAGTCAATGTTAATTTTCTGGCCGAAAACAGAAGCTCGAGTGGCTGGCATTCTCATCAGTACAGGTGAGACATAAACTGTAAGATTTACCATGGTGATGGAGGCTTTGTGCCTGAAGGCATAAGCAGGAAAGAGCTGACAAAGGCAATCACTTGTCTGTATGTGTCTTTTTGTTCATCTGTTTGTAAAAAGCAGCACATAAAGCAAAATAGAACAGAGAAAAGGGAGGAAAAAAGGGGTGACAAAGAGTAGGGGGGAAGCGTTACCAGAGTCCAAACAAAGGCTTAAAGCGGCAGTTCCAAGATCAGCAACAGAGGCTCCCTAAGGTGCAGTCTAGCTGATGGACAGGTGGTATAAAAGGGCCGCATGTTGTCCAGTCAGTTGAGACAAGGGGTGTCACAGCAGCAAGGGGGTGGGACAGAACGAAGGAAAGGAGGGGTGGGGGTGGCATCGAAAGACGCAGCTGGTGCTGGAGCCTGTCACTGTCCCAGTGTAACACTTCAGTGCATACATACAAATACACGAATGCGCACAATCCTACACACTTCAAACAAAAGCTAAACAGAGCTCTGAGTTTGGTATGAGTCTCAAGTTCAGAGGATGTGTTTTCTATCTCTAACTATCACTCCTTTGAGAGTATTTATTTAAAAAAATACAGTGATTCTTCTGACCACAACCATTTAATGAGGCAGCAGGAAATCTACCTCATTCCCAATATTCATCTGATATACAAGAGCAAAACTTACTGTATTCTGTCGATTTAGCACACAATCGTACGTCATGAAACACACACGTAATTTGTACAGAGAAACATTGAAATTTTGCCAACTGTTCACCTGGGATGGATGGATGGATGGATGGATGGATGGATGGATGGATGGATGGATAGATGGATAGATAGATAGATAGATAGATAGATAGATAGATAGATAGATAGATAGATAGATAGATAGATAGATAGATAGATAGATAGATAGATAGATAGATAGATAGATAGATAGATAGATAGATAGATAGATAGATAGATAGATAGATAGATAGATAGATAGATAGATAGATAGATAGATAGATAGATAGATAGATAGATAGATAGATAGATAGATAGATAGATAGATAGATAGATAGATAGATAGATAGATAGATAGATAGATAGATAGATAGATAGATAGATAGATAGATAGATAGATAGATAGATAGATAGATAGATAGATAGACTTCTCTGACAAAAGGTAAATATTTTATGATGGCAATCAAATTCAGCTATAAGGGAGAGACAAAACAATCAACTTAAATAAAGTTAAATATCAAAACTAAACCTTTCAATAAATACAAAAGCAAGAAAAGCTGTGCAGCCTTTTCCTGCACATAAAATTATTTTTGCTGAGTAAATGGTACACTTAAATGCTGGCTTGTGCTTAAACATGGAAAGCTTTAAATATCTGCCAAGTAAAGTGGTGGCCTGCGCAAATTTGTAGTGAGTGAAGAAAATTGACTAATTAGCCTTTCTGTAATTGATTTGTCTACAACAACTAAACAAAGAACTATTCCTACAGCTGTAACATGTCTTTCATCTCTCTATGACTACATCCCCAAACCCTCAAAAAGGAGGGGCATGAAAGGTTGATCTCACATATTTGTCCTAATCAATGGGGGCTGTTCAGGGCATAACCCTCAGGTCAATGAAATTAAGTGCCCAGCTCACACAGAAAGGAATGGGGCTGATGATGGGATTGATGTGGGGAGTTCGTTGTTACCTTGGCCATTCCATGGCAGCAAGATATCCCCAATATACTTCCCCATTCCAGCTATTTTTTAGGATGTTTGATCCACAATGGCTACTATCTAAAAATAGTACAACAGTAAAAACAAATCTATAGCAAAATATGGTACATCTGTTTTGTGTTTACATGCACACATACAAGTTTGGAGACAGTACACAGACATAACATAACCAAATACAGATTGTGATTCCCAACAGAGGCATACACAGCACAAATAGATAATGAGACATAGGTTATTCCATAATAACACAGTTAACTGTGGTTCACTGTTTCAAATTGTATATGTACCGTAAGTAAAATAGTTTTGGTTTTAATCGTTTGTGGTATTTTTGATTAATGGCAATAAAACTGGAGGAACCACCTTGAATGTAGCTAGGTTAAAAGAGCATCTGTCTTTTAATATGTAATGTTTGCCAAATAACTACTGTATTTACTAATTTGGACTTTACCTATTGTTCTTGGATTTTTTTTATTTATTTTTTTATATTTGGGTATTGTTCTTAGTGTAACAGAAACCTTAACATCAGTTATAGACATCCATCCATCCATCCATTTTCTTCCGCTTATCCGGGGTCGGGTCGCGGGGGTAGCAGCCTAAGTAGGGAGGCCCAGACTTCCCTCTCCCCAGCCACTTGGAGCAGCTCCTCTGGGGGAATCCCAAGGCGTTCCCAGGCCAGCCGAGAAACATAGTCCCTCCAGCGTATCCTGGGTCTTCCTCTGGGTCTCCTCCCGGTGGGACATGCCCGGAACACCTCACCAGGGAGGCGTCCAGGAGGCATCCTAACCAGATGCCCGAGCCACCTCAACTGGCTCCTCTCGATGTGGAGAAGCAGCGGCTCTACTCCGAGTCCCTCCCGGATGACTGAGCTTCTCACCCTATCTCTAAGGGAGAGTCCAGCCACCCTGCGGAGAAAACTCATTTCAGCCGCTTGTATCCGAGATCTTGTTCTTTCGGTCATAACCCAAAGCTCATGACCATAGATGAGGGTGGGAACGTAGATCGATCGGTAAATTGAGAGCTTTGCCTTTTGACTCAGCTCTCTCTTCACCACGACAGACCGGTACAGCGCCCGCTTCACTGCGGACGCTGCACCTATCCGCCTATCGATCTCACGCTCCAGTTTTCCCTCATTCGTGAACAAGATCCCAAGATACTTAAACTCCTCCACTTGGGAAGGACCTCCTCCCCGACCCGGAGAGGGCACTGCTACCCTTTTCCGGCTCAAGACCATGGCCTCGGATTTGGAGGAACTGATCCTCATCCCGGCCGCATCACATTCAGCTGCAAACCGCTCCAGCGAAAGCTGTAGATCACGAGCTGATGAAGCCAATAGGACCACATCATCTGCAAAAAACAGAGAAGCGATTCTAAGGCCACCAAAACGGATCCTCTCAACACCTTGGCTGCGCCTAGAAATTCTGTCCATAAAAGTTATGAACAGAATCGGTGACAAAGGGCAACCTTGGCGGAGTCCAACTCTCACCGGAAACGAGCCTGACTTACTGCCGGCAATGCGGACCAAGCTCTGACACCGGTCGTACAGGGACCTAACAGCCCATATCAATGGGCCTGGTACCCCATACTCCCGGAGTACCCGCCACAGAACCCCCCGAGGGACGCGGTCGAATGCCTTTTCCAAGTCTACAAAGCACATGTAAACTGGTTGGGCAAACTCCCACGCACCCTCCAGGACCCTGTTGAGGGTGTAGAGCTGGTCTAGTGTTCCACGACCAGGACGAAAACCACACTGCTCCTCCTGAATCCGAGGTTCGACTATCCGACGGACCCTCCTCTCCAGAACCCCTGAATAGACCTTACCAGGGAGGCTTAAGAGTGTGATCCCTCTATAGTTGGAACACACCCTACGGTCCCCCTTTTTGAATAGGGGAACCACCACCCCAGTCTGCCAATCCAAGGGAACTGCCCCCGATGTCCACGCGATATTGCAGAGTCGCGTAAGCCAACACAACCCCACAACATCCAGAGCCCTAAGGAACTCAGGACGAATCTCATCCACCCCCGGAGCCCTGCCACCGCGGAGCTTTTTAACCACCTCGGCGACCTCAGCACCAGAGATTGGAGAGCCCGACCCAAAGTCCCCAGGCTCCGCTTCCTCAGTGGAAGACGTGCCAGTAGGATTGAGGAGGTCTTCGAAGTACTCCGCCCACCGACTCACAACATCCCGAGTTGAGGTCAACAGCACGCCATCCCCACCATAAATGGTGTTGGTCGCGTACCGCTTCCCCCCCTGAGACGCCGGATGGTGGACCAGAATCGCCTCGAAGCCGTACGGAAGTCATTCTCCATGGCCTCTCCGAACTCCTCCCACGCCCGAGTTTTTGCCTCAGCAACCACCCGAGCCGCATGCCGCTTGGACTGCCGGTACCTATCTGCTGCTTCCGGGGTCCCACAGGCCAAAAAGGCCCAATAGGACTCCTTCTTCAGCTTGACAGCATCCCTCACCGCCGGTGTCCACCACCGGGTTCGAGGGTTGCCACCACGACAGGCACCAACAACCTTGCGGCCACAACTCCGATAAGCTGCCTCGACAATAGAGGCGCGAAACATGGCCCACTCGGGCTCAATGTCCCCCGCCTCCCTCGGAACGTGTTCAAAGCTCTCCCGGAGGTGGGAGTTAAAGCTCCGTCTTACGGGAGACTCTGCCAGACGTTCCCAGCAGACCCTCACAATACGTTTGGGTCTGCCAGGTCTGACCGGCATCCTCCCCCACCATCGGAGCCAACTCACCACCAGGTAGTGGTCAGTTGACAGCTCCGCCCCTCTCTTCACCCGAGTGTCCAGGACATGCGGCCGCAGATCAGATGAGACGACAACAAAGTCGATCATTGAACTACGACCTAGGGTGTCCTGGTGCCAAGAGCACATATGGACACCCTTATGCCTGAACATGGTGTTCGTTATGG
>JBBPBX010034409.1:0-24516 GCA_038048925.1 Garcialebias charrua
GGGGGGGTTCTTCATAACCAAAAAAGATAAGACCCTTTGTCCATGTATTGACTTCTGGGGGCTGAACAACATTACTATAAAGAATAAATACCCCCTTCTGCTAATTGCTTCAATTCAACGGGGCGGCCGTGGCACAGTGGTAATGACAGTCGACACCCGATCGGAAGGTTGGAGGTTCGAATCCCGCATCCGCCCACCATGTCTCGTTGTGTCCCTGGGCAAGACACTTAACCCAGAGTTGTTCCCGGTAGGTCTGGATGGCGCCTTGCAAGGTAGGCTACCACTACCGGTGTATGAATGTGTGAATGAATGGGTGGATGGCTGGTATTGTAAAGCGCTTTGGGGCTCCTCACAGGGGGCTGGAAAGCACTATATAAATAAGCTCCATTTACCATCCATCCATTTACCATTATCAATTCATGAACAGTTGCACTTTGCCACCATCTTTACTAAATTGGATTTAAGGAACGCATTTCACTTGGTGCGCATAAAGCATGGTGATGAATGGAAAACAGCTTTTCAAACCCCACTAGGACACTTTGTGTACAGTACATTATCATGCCCTTGGGTCTAACCAACACTCTTGCTGTCTTCCAAGCATTAGTTAACAATGTGTCATTAATGAAAAGTGCGTTATAAATTGAATTCATTATTATTATTATTATGTCTTAAGAGTAACAAAGTCCATGTTCAATAATCCAGGTATACAATCCAACAATTTACAGTTAGGTCATCTGGACAGTTTCACCTTCCATCCAGAAGGCTTCACCAGTCAAGGAAATGTGTTTCCTTGACTGATGAAGCCTTCTGGGTTGAAGGTAAAATGTTTCAGCACAAAAATGAAACTGTCCAGATGACCTGACTGAAAATTGTTGGAATGTCTTTAGAGATTTTATTGGAGATTTTGTATTTGTCTATCTGAACGGCATTCTTATCTACTCTAAAGACAAGACCAAACACACAACACAAGTCAGGACAGGGCTTCAGAGACTGTATGAAAATAAATTATTAGTAAAAGGTGAAAAATGCAAATTTCATGAACTATCTGTCTCCCTTTTGGGTTTATCTTAGGGGAGGGACATTACAGAACAGACCCTGAAAAAAACCCAAGGTAGTGGTGGAGTGTCCTATACCAGAAACCAGAAAACAATTGCAATGCTTCCTTGGATTTGCAAACATATACAGACGCTTCTGACCCTGGTCTCTGGGACTGGTCTCTCTGAGCTGGTCTCTATGAACTGGTCGTGAAAACACTTTTTCAATGAATCTCTCAGTAAATCATCTTTTCTTTAAATCTTCAAGAAAGAAGACAGTGAACACTGATTTATTCCTTTTAATTTGAATCTAGAATACAAATCATTCAGAAGAGACTTCTTTTTAATTTGTTATAATTCAAATATATCATCAGAATAACCTTCTGTCATGTTATGATCATTGGTTATTTGCATGAACAGTGTTTATTCTTCAATATAATAATAATAATAATAATAATAATAATAATAATAATAATAATAATAATAATAATAATAATGAATTCAATTTATAACGCACTTTTCATTAGTGAAAATCTCAAAGTGCTACACACATTGAATGCTACACACATTCATACACCGGTAGCGGCAGACTACCATGCAAGGTGCTTTCCAGTCCTACCGGGAGCAACTCGGGGTTAAGTGTCTTGCCCAAGGACACAACGACACATGGTGTGGGGAACCGGGATTCGAACCGCCAACCTTCCGATCGGGGGACGACTGCCATTACCACTATGCCATGGCCGTCCCATGTCGAATGATCATGTGTTAATATGCTGGTATATGTCTTAGTCAAAGAACTCTGTCTAAAGTTGAATTATATGTCAGACTGTACTCTTTAGTTTTGTTTAGAAATGAGAAACAGCTTAATCAAGTCATATCATTTCTCTGGCGTCTCAATTCTGTTTTTCTTGAAACAATCTGCTTCTCTGTTTTTCTAAATATTTCTTTCTGACGTTCACTTGACGTTAACTAATCTCCTCCCATTCCCTGATTGAACTGACCAATCGGGAAAGAGAAAGTCACTGATGTCAGATCCTCTTAAATGTTCAATTTCCTGTTTCTTCCCCAGTCTTACGGGAGAACTAAGCTGGAAGTTTCCTCTCCTAAAAAGCTGCGTGAATGGTGGTCATGCGTCAAGGACCCCGTTATGTCAGCAAAGTTTTCACGTCAAGCCAGATATGAAAACCGAACCGAGCGTAAGCTCCACTTTTAAGGAAATTCCTTTGAGGAATCTTTTATCTTGAAAAACCAAACCGGAACTAGTGCCGCAACTTCGGTTAGGTAGACGCGGACTTCATGCGAGCTACTGGGAAATGGACGCTGGAAGCCTGAAAGACATAGCTTGATGGACGGTCCGTGCACGTTAAGGCTGGCCAACTTTATTTGAGCTTGGACAAAGAATCTTCGCAAAAGGTAAAAAGTCGTTGTTCAATGCAGACGGTAGTCTAGCAGATGCCGCCAAAGAGTGTACCATGGTTTCTGGTTAAAATACTTCAAGATAATACACCTCCCTATCTTCCCTTCAATTTTCTTCCTCCTAATAAACTTTCTCTATCTCTCCGTCAGAACTTTAAGCTAAAGAACCTTCCGATATACGTAATATGTCATCTTATTTATTTATTTTCTGTTGTCCCTAATTTAAATCTGCTAACGAGTAAATTATAGGAATTTGATCGATCAATCAGTTGTACATGTTTGATGTTAAATTTATAATTTGTTAATAAAAGATTCACCTCATGGTGAGTCCAATATAAATTAACATTTCATGCCTTTTACATCTCATCATCTGATCACAGATTTATTGTTTATTCCATGAAAAAGAAGATAATTTGTGATATAATTGATGCTAAGGTTGACAGGTAAAACCTGTTCATTCTTACATTTTAGTGTACAGCACGACTCAGTAAATCTGACCATAGGTATACTAATTACAGTAAATTGTAGGAATTTGATCGATCAATCTATATGTACATATGTATGATGTAATTTATGATTCTGTTAATAAATGGCAGTACTCCCGGTATGCCGACATTAAATTAACATTTCGTGCCAGTTACATCTTAACAGCTGGTCACAAAAAAAATATATTAATCTGAAAAAGATAGAAACCGTGAATTATTTGATGATAATTTTTGTCAGGTATAACCTGCTCATTTTTCATCTTGTGGACAAGTAAAATCGGTAAAACTGATCACCCCTGAACCCCTATATATTGGTGGCCCATACAACCGTAGATATACAATTATATCTGGTGGCCCGTACGTGCTTCTAAAAATTGATTTAAATTGATCTGTGTGGTCTCATATGAACTTGAAACATCATGTTTGCATATTAAGATTGTCCAAGTTTTTAGACTCTGAAAGATAGTTTTGGCTGGAGGTGTTTAAAAAAGGTAGAAGCTGCATGTTATTGTCATTTAAAGCTGAATTATCATTATTTCAACTCTTGAAAACGTTGTTTTGATGCTGCTTGAGGGTAAGACTTGTCTAGTGTGGTTCTGGTAAAACCCGGTTTCTGTTGACGTGTTCACAGTTCAAAAAGCATCTACATTAATGACCACCGCGTCATTTCTAAAGTTGATTACATCTGCAAGATAGCTGTTGTGTTGTTATTTTACATTATAGCAGGAAAAAGACGCATATTTCTGTTTTGAAACATTGTGTCAGTTGTTGGTTCTGACGTTTGGTATGGACCTGGCTTCGAAGACCTGGTCCCGTGAGGAGTCCGTTGTTGTTTCAACAGTTAAATTGCTGTGTTACTGAGATAAAGCTTAGTGGACCTGTTAAATGTTGTCGCCATATTTTCAGAATTTTTTGCAATGTTTCTGAAGCATTTATGAGCTGAAAGAGTCTACGGTTGTGATATGTTAAGCTCGCATCCATCTTGAAAGCTACATGTACTTTTTTGTACTGTGATTGGTCGAGGAAAGACAAACAGAAAGACCTTTTTCATGCCTGATAACTGTCAAATACAGTAAAACAGTTTAACCAAACTGTAACACATCTTTTTAAAGCATGATTAAACAGCATCATGTAACATTTTAGTGAAAATATTGCATTTAATTAAAATCTCTTTTTAAAGAGTTTGAGTAAATAAAACTAAAAATTAGGCTTTGTTTATTAGTAACTGTTTTAAAAATAAGTTATGTTAAGTAAACACTGCGACAGAGGGCATTTAACTTATACAATTTCATTGAGGGTAAAACCTAAAAAAAGGTACATATTAACAAAAAACTTATTAAACAGTGAAACAGATTAAACCAGAAAGCTGATTAGTTTGATATCTCATTGCTACATAAAAAAAAAAACATTTATGTACAAACACTAAAACAAAAACAGTTCTAGTTGATTTTCACATAAAATCAAAACAAGATGACATCAACCCTTACAAAGCCTGGTGGCTATCCAGCTACCAAAAAGGTCATGCAAGGATGAGATGAACATATTTTGCTGTTTTATAACAGGATCTTCCAAGCTTATTTTGGTGACAAAAATGCACCAGACATACAAGAGGAAGGTTTTAAATTTGTTTTCACAAAATATCTCATCTTTGAGATAAAAATGAAGGTATACATCATGGCTGAGTGGAAAGAGAAAAACATGGACAAAGTTAAACAGTGTGCTGTAAATGTTTTTGAAGCTCACATGCAAAGCAAAACACCCTTACAGGTGTCCCCAGGTCTAAAGGCCAAATCCCATTTGCTAGAGTTGGAAGGGACACATGCATCAGCTCCCTGTCCTAAAAAAGGCGAGAAGAAACAAAATGTTCAACCTGACAAACCACAAAATGAAGGTGCCTGCTGGAACAAAACCCCAAAGTGGTTCAAACCGAACCCAGAGGGTGAACATAAAGATCAAAAGGGGGGCGTACATCCAAAGAATAAAAAATATGGATACAAAGGTAATCCATATAACAAAGGGTGGTCCTAACAGGAATCCCCGAACCAAGGGTGGTCCCAACAGGAACCCTTGAACCAAGGGTGGTCCCAGAAGGGACCCTCGAGCCATGGACCTTTTCCTTCTGTACCTCAAACAGAACAGTCCAAGACAAGAAAAAAGTTGCAAAAGTTCCAGAAGAAAGGCCCAAAACCTCTTTGCTCGGAAGAGACTGAGGAAATAAGTACAGGTAGTCCCCGAATTACGAGCGCTCTTACTTACGAGGTCCCACACTTACGAATATGCATCTCATTAAAAAAAAAAAATATATATATATTTATATATATTTTTTTTTTATAAATGAATACATGTACAGTACTGTACAGTCACCAAGCACTTAGCCTATCCTAACACAGTTTTTAAAGATGAAGAGTGAGTTGAATTGTCTCCCTCCTCCCTGCAGGCTCCATTCCCATAAAGGGAGCTAGCTCCCTTTATGTGAAAGGGAGACAATTCAACTCACTCCTTCATCTTTAAAAACTGTGTTAGGATAGGCTAAGTGCTTGGTGACTGTACATTTATTTAAAATATATATATATATTTTGTGATCCTACTTAAGAATTTTCAACATACGAGAGGCCCGTAAGTAGGGAACTTGCTCGTAAGTCGGGGACTGCCTGTAGTTTGTCAGAACATTTGAATAATACTAACAAGAATGACCAACTTGAAGCAATGTGCAACACTTTCTTTTACAAGAACTCAGAGTACACAATCAACAACATTCCCAAGGATGTTGACATTCAGGAAGCTGATAGTCAACAAGATCCTAAAGGTCATGATGCTGAAAATAAACATGAGAGCCTCCTCTGTGAGCTGAAACAATCAGCACTCACTGAATACTACCTACCACAGGTAGAAAAAGGTGTAGAGATCCAAGGATCCCATACCGAATATGCTATACTGTCCCCTTTGACAGATAAATTGGCATTCAGCCAAGCTTTCTTTGAAATCTTGGTTAAAAAGCATTTGAGTCTAGAACTAATCAAAAATGACATCGTTTTTACAGACTCAAAGAGCCCCTCATCAGACAAAAGGGGGGAAAGATCACACAACAACGACAGTGACCCGTCGTAGACTGACAAATCAGACACAACTATGACTGTACTGACAGTTGTGACACGCCAAAATTACACAGAAAGAGGTAAAAGTAAGAAGAAACATTGGCCGAAACCTAAAAGGTTCCTGTGTTCAGACCTTTGTCAGCTACGCAAACAGAAAAAAACTATACAAAGGCATCCTAACTTGTGCCCAAGGACAGACGTCCTCACCTGTGTTCGTGGTCCCCCATAACCACAGGTGGGGTGATGTTAGGTCATGCCCATGTCAAAGACAACGATTCCAATAACCCTACAAAAGACAAATATCTTGCAAACTCACAGACTTCATAGAAAATAAGGTCGTCCAAGCAGAAAATAGTAAATAAACCAATTTGGTTTAAACTATATTAGTTGCTAAAAGAAACAATTCCAACTAGAACTTAGAAACACTAAGTCTAAAACCCACAACAAAAAACTAACCTTAACAACCGTTTAAATCCACATGATTTAATTTGACATCGGTTATAAAGTTAAGACCTGTTTTTTGTGTGTGTTGCATGTTGGAATCTGATGACAGAAGTGAGTTGAATCAGTTGAATTGAGACTGTGAGGTCTCAGAACTTCCAACATCAGTAGAGAGGAGAGGGATGCGCTCACCACTCTTAGCTAGGACAAAAACAGCATAATTCTCCAAGCAGACAAAGGAAGGCGCACAGTGATTTTGAACCAGAAAGACTATCATGAGAAAGTTATGTCACTCCTTAGTGACGTAACCACTTATGAACCGCTGAAAAGAGATCCAAGAAGTGGTTACAAGAAGAAGTTGATAGATTGCCTGAAATTTTTGAAGCAGAACAAGGCTATTGACTGTATTCTATACCATAGACTATACCCAGGGGAGGCCACACCAAGTCTGTATGGTTTACCCAAAATCCACAAGCAAGGTGTACCGACCAATTGTTAGCATGATTAACTCAGACACTTACAATGTTTCCAAATATCTGGCATCTGTACTCATCCCTTTAGTTGGTAGCTCAAAACACCACATACAGAACACCATGGACTTTGTGGATAAGGTGATGGATGTCATCATGGAGACTGATGAAACAATGCTCTCTTTTGATGTAACATCACTCTTTACGTGCATTCCTCTTGATGAGGCAGTAGAGGTGGTCTGTTTAATGTTAAAATCAGACACCACTCTGAACAGCAGGACTATGTTTTCCACAAAGCAGCTGTGTCAACTCTTGAAACTGTGCCTGCAGTCAACCTACTTCACTGGGGAGCAATATTATAGGCAGAAACATGGGTGTGCTATCGGGTCTCTAGATTATAATAATAATAATGAATTAAATTTATAACGCGCTTTTCATTAGTGAAAATCTCAAAGCGCTACACACATTGAATGCTACACACATTCATACACCGGTAGCGGCAGACTACCATGCAAGGTGCTTTCCAGTCCTACCGGACAGATTATCCTATTGTTGCCAACCTGTACATGGAAGAGGTAGAAAAGAGAGCCTTGACGTCCTTTTCAGGGAGACCACCAAGTCATTGGTTCAGGTATGTTGACGACACCTGGGTTAAAATTAAATCTCAGGAAGTCCAACATTTCACTGATCACATCAACTCTGTGGATAAATATATCAAGTTCACACGAGAAGATGTAAAAAATGGCAGGTTGGCTTTCTTGGACTGTGAGGTCTCAGTTTCTGATAGAGGAAATTTGCAAACTGAGGTGTACAGCAAACCCACCCACACAGACCAGTATATACAGTTTGACTCCCATCACCCTCTGGGGCACAAGTTAGGAGTCATCACAGAGCAGACAGCATCCCCACCAACTCAGGAGCCAGACAGAAGGAGAAAGCACACACAAAACAGGCTCTAGAGAAATGTGGATACCCTAACTGGGCCTTCCTGAAAGCAGAGAGGAAACCCAAACAGGACTCCAGCCAGCCATGAGGTGAAAAGAAGGAACCTAGACCCAGACCAGTGGTCATTCCAGATGTTGCGTGAGTTTCAGAGACATTGAGACGTTTATTTTCCAAACACAATGTCCCAGTTGCTTTTAAACCCCAAAATACATTACGGCAACGACTGGTTCATCTCAAAGATCCAGTCCCCTGGCATAAACAGAGTAATATTGTGTATGCTGTTCAGTGTCAGGAGGGCTGTGATCAGTCTTATATCAGGGAAACTAAACAGCCACTGGCCAAAAGGATGGCCCAGCACAGAAGATCAACATCATCAGGTCAGGACTCTGCGGTCTACACTCATCTCCAGGCCAGCGGTCACTCTTTCAGGGATGAAGATGTTCACATCCTTGATAGAGAGGAACGATGGTTTGAGAGAGGAGTAAAGGAGGCCATCTTTGTGAAAAGAAACCGTCCATCATTAAACAGAGGTGGAGGCCTCCGGGTTCAACTGTCCCCCTCTTACAATGCTGTTATTGCTAGTATCACTCAGCCCTCTGTGAATAGCAAACAACCATCAGGGTGCTAACGATCCATCGTTAGGCTGATGGTCCTCCTTGATCATGTGAGCAGCTGGTTTCGGCTGTCATCAGCCAACTGGTTGATCCACTGTGAGAGGTGCTATTTATAAGACTGAGCTGAACATAGCATATCAGACTGAGGAAGTCTTTTGGACGAAAGACGAAACGTTTCTACAATTTTTTTGCTTTGTTTTGTTTTTTGAATGTCCAAAGGACCAGACTTGGCTTTTTTTTTAGATTTTTCTACCTGGATTATTGAGCATGCATCAGGGTACAGTTGAATTGTTGTTTTCTAGTTGCTTAATCATTACTTTTGTCATTGTTTGAGATTTTGTATTGGTTCTGAACACTCCTAGCCAAAAGAGGTTTTGTATTAATATTAGTTACAGACTTAAATCAATTTAACTATGCCAACATGCTGTTCATTTGTTAAACCTCAATCTTTGAAGAGTCATTGTAGATTAATGCTACTTTGGGAACTATAATCTACACTGATTTCACAACTTTGCAAATTTAGCCTACTCGAATAATTCTATTTGGGGGGGGTTACCTAAATATTTAAAACAAGTCTCGCCATAGACACTAATTTTTTTAAGAAAACCAAAAACCTCTGTCATTCATCTAAAGGACAACAGACAATTAGACCAAACTATATTTTCTTTTTATATTATAGATCTAACTTTAACCAAATTATGAATGGAAGAATAGTTTAGAAGAAGAGGCCTTTGTTACAGCAGCCCTCCTGAACCTTCTATAGGTATAGATCCCTATATCTAACTTTTACAGCATGACCCACCCTTTAATTGGTAATTGTAGCTGATCTAAACCATGATAGCTAACTCACCAGGTGCATATAGGTAAGGCTAATGTAAAAAACCAATCATAAACCCACCTAAAACCACATAAATGCATGACACATTGAACCAGAATGGCACAGACTTGAAACCACCCAGCCAACAACCTTTGATGTAGGGATCTGCGTCTCCACATTGGTCTCCAATCTTTATCCAAGGGTCGCCTCCTCTGCATCAATCAAGGGATCCCCTCTACATGCTGATACAAAAACAAATGTTGCTGATTAAATCAACAAATCTAATAGTTTTGGAATTACCGCTGTGGAATTATCGCTATGGATTATAAACTTTGTTTTCCAAGGGATTACAGACTCAGTTTCCAAGGGATTACAGACTTAGTTTTCCAAGGGATTATAAATTTTGCCGCATTGGGATTACCTACAAACAGTATGGAATTACCAACAAACAATATGGGATTATAATTTTTTTTTCCACTTGTTGGATTACATCAAGATCAGAGACAATTGGTAGTGTCCTTTTGTGTTGGAACTCATCCCCATGGACGGGTGATGACTTCCAAAAGGGGGGAATGTAGTTGACCTGACCCTGGTCTCTGGGGCTGGTCTCTCTGAGCTGGTCTCTCTGAACTGGTTGTGAAAATCCCTTTTCACCGAATCTCTCAGTGACTCACCTTTTCTTTAAATCTTCAAGAAATAAGACAGTGAACACTGATTTATTCCATTTAAATTGAATCTACGCATCCCACATTATACCCGACCCCTTTGGCCCCTCCCATAGGTGGTGAGCCCATGGGAAGGGGGACCCACGTCTCCTCTTCGGGCTATGCCCGGCCGAGCTCCATTGGTAAAGGCCCGGCCACCAGGCGCTCGTCAACGTGCCCCACCTCCGGGCCTGGCTCCAGAGTGGGGCCCTGGTGACTCGCGTCCGGGCGAGGGAACATTGATTCCATTTCTGTTACTCATCATAGTGCAATGTGGGATGGGTGGTGGCCGAGGGCGTGGACCCTAGCGTTCTGATCCTCGGCTACAGAAGCTGGTCATTGGGACATGGAATGTCACCTCTCTGGTAGGGAAGGAGCTTGAGCTAGTGTGTGAGGTTGAGAGGTTCCGGCTAGAAATAGTCAGACTCACCTCAACATATGGCTTGGCTCTGGAACCAGTTTCCTTGAGAGGGGTTGGACACTCTTCCACTCTGGAGTTGCCCCTGGTGAGAGGCGCCAAGCAGGAGTGGGCATACTTGTTGCCCCCCATCTTGGTGCCTGTACGTTGGGGTTCACCCCGGTGAACGAGAGGGTAGCCTCCCTTCGCCTACGTGTGGGGGGACGGGCTCTGACTGTTGTTTGTGCCTATGCGCCAAACGGTAGCTCAGATTACCCACCCTTTTTGGAGTCCTTGGAAGGGGTATTGGAGAGTGTGCCTCCTGGGGACTCCCTTGTTCTAATGGGGGACTTCAACGCTCATGTGGGCAATGACAGTGAGACCTGGAGGGGTGTGGTTGGGAGGAACGGCCTCCCGATCTGAACCTGAGTGGTGTTCTGTTTTTGGACTTCTGTGCTCGTCATGGTTTGTCCATAACGAACACCATGTTCAGGCATAAGGGTGTTTATACTGTATGTGCTCTTGGCACCAGGACACCCTAGGTCGCAGTTCGATGATCAACTTTGTTGTCATCTCATCTGATCTACGGCCACATGTCCTGGACACTCGGGTGAAGAGAGGGGCGGAGCTGTCCACTGACCACTACCTGGTGGTGAGTTGGCTCCGATGGTGGGGGAGGATGCCGGTCAGACCTGGCAGACCCAAACGTATTGTGAGGGTCTGCTGGGAACGTCTGGCAGAGTCTCCCGTAAGACGGAGCTTTAACTCCCACCTCCGGGAGAGCTTTGAACACGTTCCGAGGGAGGCGGGGGACATTGAGTCCGAGTGGGCCATGTTCCGCGCCTCTATTGTCGAGGCAGCTTATCAGAGTTGTGGCCGCAAGGTTGTTGGTGCCTGTCGTGGTGGCAACCCTCGAACCCGGTGGTGGACACCGGCGGTGAGGGATGCTGTCAGCTGAAGAAGGAGTCCTATTGGGCCTTTTTGGCCTGTGGGACCCCGGAAGCAGCAGATAGGTACCGACAGTCCAAGCGGCATGCGGCTCGGGTGGTTGCTGAGGCAAAAACTCGGGCGTGGGAGGAGTTCGGAGAGGCCATGGAGAATGACTTCCGTACGGCTTCGAGGCGATTCTGGTCCACCATCCGGCGTCTCAGGGGGGGAAAGCGGTACGCGACCAACACCATTTATGGTGGGGATGGCGTGCTGTTGACCTCAACTCGGGATGTTGTGAGTCGGTGGGTGGAATACTTCGAAGACCTCCTCAATCCTACTGGCACGTCTTCCACTGAGGAAGCGGAGCCTGGGGACTTTGGGTCGGGCTCTCCAATCTCTGGTGCTGAGGTCACCGAGGTGGTTAAAAAGCTCTGCGGTGGCAGGGCTCCGGGGATGGATGAGATTCGCCCTGAGTTCCTTAGGGCTCTGGATGTTGTGGGGTTGTGTTGGCTTACGCGACTCTGCAATATTGCGTGGACATCGGGGGCAGTTCCCTTGGATTGGCAGACTGGGGTGGTGGTTCCCCTATTCAAAAAGGGGGACCGTAGGGTGTGTTCCAACTATAGGGGGATCACACTCTTAAGCCTCCCTGGTAAGGTCTATTCAGGGGTTCTGGAGAGGAGGGTCCGTCGGATAGTCGAACCTCGGATTCAGGAGGAGCAGTGTGGTTTTCGTGCTGGTCGTGGAACACTGGACCAGCTCTACACCCTCAGCAGGGTCCTGGAGGGCGCGTGGGAGTTTGCCCAACCAGTTTACATGTGCTTTGTGGACTTGGAAAAGGCATTCGACCGCGTCCCTCGGGGGGTTCTGTGGGGGGTACTCCGGGAGTATGGGGTACCAGACCCATTGATATGGGCTGTTAGGTCCCTGTACGACCGGTGTCAGAGCTTGGTCCGCATTGCCGGTAGTAAGTCAGGCTCGTTTCCAGTGAGAGTTGGACTCCGCCAAGGTTGCCCTTTGTCACCGATTCTGTTCATAACTTTTATGGACAGAATTTCTAGGCGCAGCCAAGGTGTTGAGATGATCCGTTTTGGTGGCCTTAGAATCGCTTCTCTGTTTTTTGCAGATTACATGGTCCTATTGGCTTTATCAGGTCGTGATCTACAGCTTTCGCTGGAGCGGTTTGCAGCCGAGTGTGATACGGCAGGGATGAGGATCAGTTCCTCCAAATCCGAGGCCATGGTCTTGAGCTGGAAAAGGGTAGCATGCCCTCTCCAGGTCGGGGAGGAGGTCCTGCCCCAAGTGGAGGAGTTTAAGTATCTCGGGTCTTGTTCACGAATGAGGGAAAACTGGAGCGTGAGATCGATAGGCGGATAGGTGCAGCATCCGCAGTGAAGCGGGCGCTGTACCGGTCTGTCGTGGTGAAGAGAGAGCTGAGTCGAAAGGCAAAGCTCTCAATTTACCGATCGATCTACGTTCCCACCCTCATCTATGGTCATGAGCTTTGGGTTGTGACCGAAAGAACGAGATCTCGGATACAAGCGGCTGAAATGAGTTTTCTCCGCAGGGTGTCTGGACTCTCCCTTATGCCTGGTCCCCACCAAACTTGTCAGAACGCTCCTGCCGCCCCCTTTTGGCCACTTGTCACGTTCCCACATAGCCACTGAAGACCGTCTGATGACGCGCACTGGGGTTGGCAGAGGGGAGGTGGTCTAGCTCATTTTCCGGGTCAGTTGCTGTGTTTACTACAGCTCCGACAGTCTTTGGTGAGATTAAAACGTTTTTTGATGTTTGGGGTGATCAAACGCTGGAGTGGACAGCTGTAACTGGTTAAAATGCCAAGTTTATTACCGGAGTTTGGTTCCAATTCATGGAGGCTCCATCGGGTAAGTTTAAAAAGTCAAAAAAAAGTCCCGTTGGTCGCATAGCAGAGGTTCTCCCGACTGTTTGCTGGACGCGTCGANCTTCTCCATTTGTCAACACACCTTTACACCATAATGCACATGCATGAAAAAAAAAACGTGAATTTCTCTGTCTACATGCAGAGATGACACATTTGTCACCCTTGGTGGTATTGATTTGGAGGCAATGCGGTAATCTACTGGGCAATTACATTAGAGACATGACATACACACCCAGAACATTTATAGTAAATTATAGAAGGTGCAGGCAAAACCCCTGTTTTGCTGGATTACTTTCTCAAAAGCAGTACAGGAAAAGCAAAACATAAATAAATAAATAAAAAGTGTGTCTGAGTGTGGAAGAAAACGTCCATCCCAAAGGTCATGCTTCCCCCTGACAGTAACAGAACCTTTTTCCGTTCTAATAAAGCCTGTCCTCGCTATATTTACCTGCTTAGCACAGTCCATTGCTCTGGGGTCCGCAGTGACCTGCCCCCTCGAGTGTGGCTGAACGTGCGGTGTGTGCGTTGAAGGGAGGCATAATGGTGACTTAGCACTTGGACACGTCAACGATATGTACATATGTTGATGCAGCATCTGAACTGGCAGTGAATGCAAATTTATCTGTGTCCCAGAGTGGAAATGGACAAAGAGATCCAATGCGTGTGCGTTTGTGCACAACATGAGAGACAGAGAAAAATGACGATTCAGCTGTGTGGGTGAGTGTGTTGGATTAGAGATGACAGCCAAGACTGAGGAATCCCATCATTCCATGTCCAGGGAGCTCACTATCCAGCCACTGACATGGCCCTCAGGGGCCAAGCCAAGGGAGGGTGCCAGTTACACTCTGTCAGGGGGTCTTATGACCTGATGGATGTGCAGCTATGGGACGCAAAGAATACCCTGAGCATTGTCTTTTACACACAGTGACATCCAAGAGCAGATAAGCCCGGTGACTTCAGTGCTGCAGGATGTGCAGCTCTTACAAATGTCTCACTTTCTTAGTCATTGTTTATTTTAATAACAGTGATGGACGAACCAGGAAGAGTATGCATATTCTGCAGGATTCAACAGCGCTGAACTGCCACTGCTGAACTAAAAACACCACCTCCTCTATTAGAACAGCAGAATAATTATCCATCGTCTTGGCTAACACACGATATGTCCTCCTGATGCAAGCAGCAACTCAGTTTCTGCAAACTCTGAGAGCTGATTTGTCACTGTTAGAAGCGTCCTTCTTATCCTTTACTTCCCCGAAGTGAGTGTTACTGTCCTCTTGATTCTCCATGGATGGTTTTATCATTCCTGCTTAGCGCAGCGTTGGGACTGTTTAAACACACACAGAAGCATCCTTCCACCCACACTAACCAAGCTGCAAGCTAGTGATGCCTGCTTTTTTATGAGCATTTAATTTTGCTCCTGGATTTTCTCTGTAACCCTAACACACACACACACGGAGTCAGAGATGAGTGTGTTTGTGTTTATGTGGGCGGCTTCCCTCCGCTCCACTCTAAACGAACCAATTATGGGTGTTTATGTAGCTTTAATGCGTGTAAGTGTCAGGAGAGAAACATTGCACCGCTCGCCACCTAATCAATGAGGCCTTGCGTGCTACACCACCAAGACTCACTTCCCTCTCACTTGTCCTCTATCAGATCACCCCCAGATCACCCCCCCTTACCCTGCCTCTCATTCCCATTCATTCTCCATTCAATTAGCAGAAGATGAGAATGTGTTATCAGACCAATTGGCCATGAAGAGACTTTAAACTGCGCAAGATGAGACCATCAAAAAGTTTAAATGCCAAAAGAAACTATATTACGAGTCACAGAGACTGTTTTTGGTTTACAATGAGTTCTAGTGTTTCTGAATGGCATCTCAGATGTTGTAGCTGCTGCTGACCTGTCATTGTCCTCATTGCATTTCCCATTGTAATTTTTTCAGCTCAAACAGGAAATGAAAACAGCCCATTCTATTTTTACACTTCTTATCATTTTTTCAACTTTTAAATTGATTTACTCAAGTGTTGTATCCTACTATGCTCTCAGCTAGTATTTAATATCCCCCACCGTTAATGGTGCCATCTATGAATTACTTGACAGGTTTTGCGACCATCCACTTCCATGTCATTACACTCCTACCTCCATGCTTCATTGTGAGATTTCTTATTTTTGTAGATTTTCTTTTTCAACAAGGATAAATGATGTACACCTGAAGAAGAAGGAGGGAAAGAAACTAGAGTTAGAACTTCAATGATTAATCCATCTCACTGATTATATCTGCTTCTAGGTTCTTCACACAGATCCAGTTTCTTTATTATAGTTTAAAAACATGGTCGTATCCTAAAATGCATATTTTAAAATGCGTTTTGAGCAACAGTGTTGTGCAAACGGTTTAAACTAATCTCTAATTTAATATATTTTGCTACCAAAAGGGAAGATGTTCTTGGAAAACTACAGTTTATTGTGTTTCCCTCATTTTCCATCCTGCCTTTGTACTGTACCTGGGAATGACAGCAAAGTGTGCTTGAAAAATGAAAGTGAACAAATGGAGGACACAAGAAGAGGTGTAAGATTACAAAAAAAAATAGATAAACAATACCCGAAAGTAGTGACCTGGTTGAACATTGTTGGATGTTTAACCTGGATGAACCTTGATGACCTAAAAGTAATGTTCGTTTTTAAAGAAACAAACACAATTTTCACAAAGACCACTTGAGAGATGCACCCCCTCAGCTGTTGTACTGGACATGGGGCGATTCTACTTTGTAGGATCTGACCTTTTGGGATGCTTAGCCCCCAGTATTGACAATGACTCTTGGTTTGAACAATGCACCCCATGGTGTGGTTTGTGAGAAGTGCAAAAGCTTACTGCACCTGGTATTCCTAGGTGGTCTCAAGGCCAAGTACTAACCAGGCCCGACCCTGCTTCCGAGATTGGATGTGTTTTTTTTCCTTTTATTATGAAAAATAATTCATTCAAAAATATTCACAGTTCAATGTATATTGTACATACATTCATCAAAGTTCTATAATGTCCGTCATGTAACAAAAATTAAAATTTTTACTTCAGACATCTGTTATTTCCAATATTCCAAATGACTCAAGTGGTCCAAAGATGTCTTCCCACAGTTGCTTGTCCACACAATACAAAGTTCGACAGTGACCTTGCATCATTCCAATGAACAGTTTCCAGCGATCCAGGGATTTATTTTCATAGAGCTTAAAGAGGAACTAAACCCAGGTTGAGACGGTAACTCCTTCCCCTAAGCAGATCCAAAATCACCCTCAAAATGGGCGTGTCGAGAGACGAGGAGGGGAGGAGGTAGAGTTGTGCTTTTGTCCACGCCTCCACCAGCAACAACCTAAAACAAATTAAACCTCTAGCCAACAACATACACCAAGCAACAACAAAGGATAAACATGTAGATGTATTTATCTATTCCACCCATTCCATCCAAAACCTAAGGCTCAAGAAAATGGGGAAAAAAAGAAAAAAGAAACCGTTTGTCAGGAGTGAAATGTGGCACTTCCATATAAGGTATGAATGCTGCAGGACCTTCTCATCTCTGCAGGGGATTGGCTCTGCTTGAACCACTTCCGTGACGTCAGAGTGAGAAAATATGTCACAGTGAGAATCCTAGACCAATAAGGAAATTAAGGTGCAATCCCTCTGTTCAACCCATAGGGGTCACCGTAAACACATTTTTAGACCGGGGTTTAGTTCCTCTTTAAAGTTCCTGCAGGTGTAGATGGAGTGTCTGGTAACCGACAGTATGATATTGCAGAGGAGATAGTGATTGTGGTTTTGTTGTTGATAGGATTTCTGAAGTCTTATCCAGTTCCATTCTTTGTCGTTCTGTGGTTTAATATTGCAGGTGTTTGGATGTGTTCAGGGTGGTATGACCTTAAAGCTGCACTATGTAACTTTGTAGTGCAGTCTGTAACTTTTCTAACAATATATTTTTAACATATTTCTTCACTCTGTCACTATCTACTGACAGACTGATGTTAGACAAAGTAATCTCTGAAAAAAACTATAGTCCCCTTGCTTCTCTATCAGCATTTATAAAAACACTAAAAACACAGAGTGACCCGCCGTTAACCAGCCAATAAAAACAGAGTTTGTAACCAGCCAATAAAAACAGAGCTTGAATTTGAATCAGCCAATAAAAACAGAGCTTGAATTTGAATTTCAGCAGGGCAAGGGGGAGCAGAGCCATATATGGCTCTGAGGGGGAGGGATCAGAATGCTTTGCCTGTTGAAAATATTTCTAAGTTCTGCGCTCTACAGAAAGTTACACATAGCACCTTTAAACAAGAAGCTAAGTTACAAATAGGATTTATAAAGGATCATATAAAGGCTAAACTTATGAAACTAGAAGTTATAACATATATCTACATATAAAACACACAAAACAAAGCACAAAGCATTAACCTTTAATTTAACCATTAAACACATTTTCTGACATTGACTGCCATGATTGTGCCTGTGTACATGGCCTGCCGTTTGTCTCTGCGTATGATTCGTTTGTTGCTGATTGTGCTGCTTTTTTCCACTAATGTCAACTCCTTAATAGTGTATGATCGCCAAACTTTGCTGGAAATCGGACTTTCTGTGAGAAATCTGTCTACTTGGGACTTCACCAGACACGGAACTTTGCCCCCGTCGGGGATCCCAGCTCACCTGTGCCATGTTTGGACTCCACCGCTCCGGCAAAAATGCGCGCGTCGCCGCAACAAGCATGGCGGTCAGCTGTGAGACTAAAAGCTGCGCTGAGACGCTTTTCTCCAGCTTCTTCAGAAAAGTTTGGATTGGTGCCTTGCCTCTCTCTTCCGCTGCGTGCGCTGGACCCCCGAGACACCTGGCTGGTACCTGTTTGCGGCGGCCATGATGGAATGATTCAGCCGCACGCGCCCTGTTTTCCTCGTCCCTGCAAACAAAGGCGCGCGCTCCAAAACCTGCAGCCTCTGTGTCGGGACCCGCTGATGTCGGATAAGGATGCAGAACCACCACTTACTGCCAGGATTGGCCTGATTAATGCCAGATCGCTGACAAATAAAACTTTTATCATCAAGGATTTCTTTTCATCTCAAGGATTGGACTTCTTATTCATAACAGAATCATGGACAGGTGTACCAGGTGAGTCCAGCGTTTTGATGGAACTTTTACCACAGGATTCCTGCTATTTTAATTCACCACGGATGTCTGGTCGAGGAGGAGGAATAGTGACTGTTTTTAAAAGTTGTTTTGACTGTAAACAGCTGCCTCCATCTCCATTCAGCAGCTTTGAGCACAGCCTGTTTTAACTAGGCTCCTCCCACATTATGCTGTGTGTGGCTGTTTATCGTCCCCCCAAATACAATAAGGATTTTATAAATGAGTTCTCAGACTTTTTGGCTGACATTATGCCAAAATATGACAGAATTCTCATTCTTGGTGATTTTAATATCTCTGTGTGTGTTGTTCTGATTTACCCATGGCTCAGTCCTTTTTAAACATCATTGACTCTTATTCTTGTGCAATCTGTGACGGGTCCTACACATGAGCGTGGACACACTCTGGACCTGGTTTTATCTTGTGGTTTACCTGTTTTTAATTTAGTGAGTAGTGACCCTGTGTTTTCAGACCACATGCCTGTTTTATTTGAGACTAACTTGTCCTGCACTAAAGCTAAACCCCGTGCTGCAGCTCGACTCTGTCGTGTTCTGAACTCTTCCACTGCTGGTCACTTTTCATCTGCTTTTAATCAGAACTGTACCATCCCAGAGACCAACAACACCGAGGCCCTCAGCTCATGGTTTCACTCCACCTGCACAACGGTTCTGGATTCTGTGTGTCCGTTAAAAATCAGATCTCCTAAAATCAAGTGTGAACCGTGGTTTGACAAAAACACCAGGGCAACCAGGAGAGAGAGTCGCAGAGCCGAGCGCAGATGGAAATCGAACAAATTACAGGTGTTGTTTCAAATATTAAAGGACTGCTGGCATCACTATAAAAAAACTGTGAAAGATGTCAAAAGAAAATACCTGTCAAATGTGATTGTATCAAACAGTCACAGTCCTCGTGTTCTGTTTAAAGTTATTGGTTCTGTTCTCAATGCACCACAAACTAACTGTATTAAACCCTCACCTGCTGCATGTGAAAACTTTCTAAATTTCTTTGTTGAGAAAGTCAATTCCACCAGGGCCCAGATCTCACCTTCTGCTCATGACCCCTCAGTCTCTGTGCCCTGCTCAGCTGTTTTTGACAGCTTTGAACCTGTGACTCTGTCGTCTCTGCAGGAGGTGGTTAGTCACTTAAAGCCAACAGGTTCACCAAGTGATGCTGTTCCTCCTCATTTATTCAAAAAGGTTTTTGTCACTGTAGGTCCTTCAGTCCTTGCTCTTCTGAACAGCAGTCTGTCCTCTGGTGTGGTCCCAGAACATTTTAAACATGCAGCTGTCCAGCCTCTCATTAAGAAACCCACTCTTGACCCCTCTGTTCCTGCTAACTACAGGCTGATCTCCAAACTGCCATTTCTTTCAAAAATGCTCGAGAAGGTTGTGTACAACCAGCTATCAGCATATTTGAACGAACAGAACATTCTCAAGGTTTTACAGTCTGGTTTTAAATCTCTACACAGTACAGAATCTGCTCTTTTAAAGGTTTTTAATGATGTCTTTTTTAGCAACGGACTCTGGTGACTGTGTTGTCCTCCTGCTTTTAGATTTATCATCTGCTTTTGACACCGTGGACCACGACATCTTACTATGTCGTTTGAAGCAATGGGGGGATGTCAGCGGTGCAGCACTGGACTGGTTTAGGTCCTACTTAGCGGAGTGTACTTTCTGTGTCCGCCTTGGTGACCATGTGTCCTCCTCTGCTCCTCTCTTGTATGGGGTTCCTCAGGGCTTAGTCTTAGGCCCCCTCCTCTTCACACTGTACCTGCTCCCTCTTGGCTCTATTCTTAGAAAATATGGGATCTCCTTTCATTGTTATGCAGATGATACGCAGATTTATGCCCCGCTACAGAAAAAGGACTCCAACTCTCTGGCCCTTCTGTTTTCATGTCTGGAGGACATCAAAGCCTCTGTGAATTTTTTAAAGTTTAATGAGCAAAAGACTGAGGTGATGGTCTTTGGAAGCTCCACTGAGACTCAATGTCAATGTTGGTTCCTTGGCCCAATATATCAGACCTATTGTTACAAACTTGGGGGTCAAAGTCGATGCTGGACTAAAATTAGAAAACCACATCAGGGCAGTTGTTAAAACTACAGTAGTTTCTTCCATCTGAGGCAGCTGGCTTAGGTGAAGCTGATTCTTTCTAAGCAGCATTTTGAAACAGTAGTTCACGCCTTTGTGACCACTCGGCTGCACTACTGTAACGCACTCTATATAGGAATCAGTGATTCATGTATCTCTCAGCTTCAGAGGGTACAGAACGCTGCTGCACGACTTTTAACTGGCACACGAAAGTTTGACCACATTTCTCCTGTTTTAGCCTTCCTGCACTGGCTGCCCGTACATTCCAGGATTCATTTTAAAATTACTGTATTTTATTTGCTTTTAAAGCGCTAAATGGTCTTGCCCCGCCCTATCTGTCTGAGTTGCTGCAGACATACACACACTCTCAATCCCTCAAGTCATGTGATCAGCTGCTCCTGAGTGTCCCAAAGACAAAAGGGTAATGGTAAATGGAGCTTATTTATATAGCGCTTTCCAGCCCCCTATGAGGGGCCCCAAAGCGCTTTACAATACCAACCATCCACCCATTCATACACACATTCATACACCGGTAGCTGTGGTCTGCCATGCAAGGCGCTGCCAGTCCTACCGGGAGCAACTCGGGGTTAAGCGTCTTGCCCAGGGCCACAACGACACATGGTGTGGGGAACCGGGATTCGAACCTCCAACCTTCCGATCGGGGGACTACTGCCATTACCACTACGCCACGGCCGCCACAGCCGCCCCTTCAAAACGCAAGCTCAGAGGAGACCGTGCTTTTGGCAGCTCCTAAACTGTGGAACGACTTTCCCTTGAGCATCAGACAGGCCTCTTCTCTGTCTGTTTTTAAATCTCTTCTAAAAACCCATCTTTTCTCCCTGGCCTTTGACACCATCTGAGATGTTGACTTTTAATCATTTTTATCGCTTGTATTATCTGATTGTATGATTACTCAACTCTTATTATGTGACTTTTAATCATTTTTATCATTTTTATTACCTGACTGTATGATTGTTTTGTTGTGTGTACAGCACTGTGGCCCTGTGGGTGTTTAAAGTGCTCTATAAATAAAGCTGGTATGGTACTGTACAATGTAAACAGAAAATATAGGATTTGCTTGCAGTTACCAGTTACCATATATATATANTATATACATATATATATATATATACATATATATATATATATATATATATATATATATATATACATATATATATATACCATACCATACCATACCATTTTATTTATAAAGCACTTTAAACAGGAACAAGTCCACACCAAAGTGCTGGACAAACAAACACGCAACAGGCAACACAGACAATGAAGTACAACACGAAAAACATAAAAACATTGCAGATCATAAATCAAACGATCCAATACAAATCAGCTGGCATTGAAAGCAATGGAGTAGTAGTGAGTTTTTAACCGGGATTTGAAAACCGAGAGGGAGGGGGCCTGTTTGATGAGCAGCGGTAACTCGTTCCAGAGTCTTGGGCCTGCCACAGAGAACGCCCTGTCACCCCTGCGCTTAAGGCGAGTTTCTGGAACTATTAAGAGTACCTGATCCTCTGACCTCAAAGCACGTGGAGGGACATATGGGTGTATCAGATCCGAGAGATAGGCGGGGGCGAGACTGTTCAGCGATTTGTAGACATACATGAGAATTTTGAATTGGATTCGAAGATGAACCGGTAGCCAGTGAAGGGAGGCCAAGACTGGTGTAATGTGCTCTCTTCTGCGTGTGCTGGTTAAAAATCGGGCAGCTGCGTTCTGAACCAGTTGTAATCGTGCAATGGTGGCTTGACTGACGCCAAACAGAAGTGAATTGCAGTAATCAAGCCTAGATGTAATGAATGCGTGAATCACTGTCTCCAGGTGCTTTTTGGATAATATGGGCTTCAGCTTAGACAGACGCCTCAGCTGGAAAAAACAGGATTTGACGATCATGTTTACATGACTGTTGAGTTTCATGGAAGGATCCATTATCACTCCCAGATTTTTGACTTTTTGTTTTTCGGACAGGGGTAGAGCAGACAGGTCAATGCAGTGGTTTGAGGTTGTGTCATTGGGAAGGAACAATATGGCTTCAGACTTCTTATCATTGAAGCTTAAGAAATTTAAAGCCATCCAGTCCCTGATGTCAGCCAGGCAGTCGAGCAGAGGTTGAATAGAGCCTGTACCATTTTGTCTTAGGGGGAAGTAGATTTGACAGTCATCAGCGTAGAAGTGGAAAGGTATATTGTGTTTCCGGAAAATAGCACCGAGTGGCAGCAGGTATAAGGAGAACAAGAGAGGACCCAGGATGGACCCCTGCGGAACCCCCCATTTAAGAGCCGCCACTGCAGAAGTAAAATCATTGATGGACACACAAAAAGACCTGTCAGAGAGGTAGGATCTGAACCAGTTTAGGGCTGATCCTGAGATGCCCACCCACTGCTCCAACCTAGCAATGAGGATCTCATGGTCGATGGTGTCGAAAGCGGATGTGAGGTCCAATAGGACAAGCAGCACAGAGTCACCAGTATCTGTGGATAGAAAGATGTCGTTAAAAACCTTCAGTAGGGCAGTCTCAGTGCTGTGGAGGGATTTGAAGCCAGACTGGAAAAGCTCGGGGATAGCGTGATCCTCCAGGAAGCACTTTAGTTGGGACTCAACTATTTTCTCTAGAAGTTTAGAAACAAATGGGAGTCTGGAGACAGGCCTGAAATTGGATAATACTGACGGGTCGAGGTTTGGTTTTTTCAGGAGATATATATATATATACTGAATATAGCATTTTTTTGTTGTTGTTGCTGACTGTGATATATGGTTATCCTTGGTCTTGAGTTTGGACTTAAGAAGAGTGTTTTGCCACTGCAGTTTTTTAAGGCTTGGCATGTGATGAAACTGCTTCCATTTTAAGAGCTGTGTAATTTTATTGTTGAATCACATGAAGTTAGGCCACTGAATGTCTGATTTCTTTGATATGTAGCTTTGAAAATTTATAAAAGCTGACATATTCATTCAAAAGCAAACTTAAAGTTGTTGTATGTAATTTTTATTAAAAATTATTTTATTCATTTTATTTGAGGTCTTGGTCTTGACTTGGTCTCGCCCTCCCTCGGTCTTGGTCTCGGACCCTAAAAGTCTTGGTAATGACTTGGTCTCGGGTTAGGTGGTCTTGAACACAACATTACCTACGCTGTCCTACAGAAGACACACAGATCTATAAACATAAAATACATTTTATTTGAGATGCACTTTGAACCAAAAAGTGTCTTCTTACTCTGTGAGTGACTTAATAATTGTTAGCAATGTGGGAGTTTTGTTTTGAAGGTACAGCCTCATGTCTCTAAGTGCATGTGTGTAAGTTTGCATTTATAAAACCACATAGCTCTTGTCATTTTATTCATTTGGGCACTTCAGTTTAAACTCAAGTGCTCTACGAGAAGCCCGGGAGCTTTACCTGTACAGTATATGGAGATAAATTATTGTAGTTGCAAAAGTGGGCATGCAAGCGTACCACCAGCTGCCTGAGAAAGTGACTTTTTGAGATTTTCTTAGCGATTCACTAACTTGAAGGTTTTGATCTCTTGAACCAAATTAGAAATGCCTTTTTCCCAATAACTCATGGAATCTGGTGAGACTCAGATATCCCAGCTTTTCACAAGCCTTGAACGCAGCATCACTTTTGTGAATCTGTAGCGGTAAGAAAGTCTCAAAAGTCACATTCACAGGCAGCTGATCCATGCGCTGCAGGTGATCTGTGCACGTGTATTTGACAAGTTGTAAAGACAGAATTTTCCAACAGGTCAATTGACATACAATTTGAAATGTGAACATTTGAAAAACTGTTGATGCATTTCTGGATGTTACTACGCTTGTTAGTACTTTTGACTAATTTATCTTCATAGATTGAAGTTTCTTTTCAGTAAATTGTGTTCCTAGAACTGTGCTCTTCTGGACAGAGAGGATGTTCCTGGGATCTGTTGGTCGATGCTTCATGTTCAATGTGTATGTGTGTGTGTATATATATGTATACATACATATATATATATATATATATATATATATATATA